>NW_004624731.1:7104790-7158127 GCF_000247695.1 Heterocephalus glaber
GGTGTCTATTATTGGCATTATCTGAAATGGGTCAGGTGCTAGAAGTACCAAGACTCAGGGCCAGTGGGGGAGTTGCCTGGAGAGTGAAGCCAGGTGGCCGGGATGTCACGTAAGGTGGGCCGGGGGCAGCAGTGTGTTCCTGCAGAAGCTGCGGGAGATGCTAAAGACCTAGAGCATGGGAAGTTCCAGGAGCCAAAGCCGAGGGTGGAAGGACAGAGGGACAGCAGGCCTGGGCACACACATGAAGGGCCTCAGAATTTACCGACAGCTTAGAGGGCTCCATGGCGGGTACAGCTGCCATCCCCAGGTCTGTTCCATCCAGTGCTGGGGTGGAAGTCAATATTAAAACGTCGATGTATTTATTTAATCCCATTGCTAATCTCTTTCATTCATTTGTGTTTTGGTTATGTGATGCATTTATGGAGTAATGCACATGGATTATTTATTAGTGAACAAGTGCATGTGTATCAAGGGCACCTTATCCACAAGGCCTGGTGCCAGCTATTACTCCAGGTCGGTAGGACCGAGAAGGAAGAGATGCCTACACTGGAAACCACTGGCAGTGGCCATCCAGGGCTTCGGGTTGGAGACAGAGCAGCCAAGTGGAGGATCTGGAATTGCAATCGCTCTGGGCCTGGAGAGAAGGGAGGATGGCTCCAGGTTATTTTAGTTATTTTAGGAAAATAACTAACTGGACTTAGTCACAGAAGAGTGGGGAGATGGGAAGGCTGAGGGTTTGAGAGCAAGACCCACGTTTCCGGGCTGGGAGCCGAGAGGATGTGAGCCATGGACAACAGCACCATCGCACTCGGGGGTGGGGTGCGAGCAACCTCCTTACTGGTGTAACGGTGAGACCGCTGAGGACACAGACAGGAAGTGCTTAGGAGAAGACTGGGTAAGTGAGCTAGTCCTGCTGGTGCCAGCCAGCCCAGGGTTCTGCACAGCTGGCATGGAAGCCAGAGATCGGCAAAGTGCAGTGCTGCCAGCAGCCCTTCGGGCCCCACGCCACTCCAGGAAGCAGAGGGGCTGCCTGGGAGTCGGGTGCTGTGAGGCGGTGTTCAGAGTGGACACACATGCCAGGGAGAAGACTGCGGGGAGACAGATCCTCATGCAAACAGCAGCCCCTGGGCCTCCTCCGCCTCACACTGCAGTCGGGCAAACCTCACGAATCAGAGTGTTGCAGGGGTGTGGACAAGACAGAACTCAGAAAAGAATATTCATGAGCACTTTCCTTATGCATCTTTGTCAGTCATTCAACCACGGAGGTCAGCTGCTAACCCAGCATCCTGAGTGACGAAGGAAGTGGCACGTGAGGGTCTAGCTGACTGACTCAAGCGGGGCATCTCCATTGTGTGCGTGACCTCATTCCCACTGTGGAATCTCTAGCGACACGGATGCCCCACTCGCAAAACGTAGGGGTGATTTTAACCCAAGCACAGCGCAATTCATTTTATTCTTCCTAAGAAAAGCTTCACAGGATCATTCTCAGAGCTCACCTGGACATTTGCCTTAGCCGTGAGTTTTAAACCTTGGGTAACTCAAACCCTCATCTGAGTCACCCAGGAAGCAGGTGTGACTGGAACCAAATATCCAAAGCGTGTGCCCTCTCTCTCCCTCTCTCTCTCAGCAAAAATTGAGAGGAGAAAACCTCCCTAAGCTGGTGAGCTCATCTCTCTGAGAAGTTACTGTCATCAGATAGTCTTAGACAATTGTCACCTGCTGCGTTTTCCCCTGGGAAACTTCTTAAATATCCTTTTTAATTAAGGCCATTCAATTTAGGAAGAACCCATTAGACAATAGCCAGTGTATTTTTCATCGGCCACAACAGTGTTCTCGGCAGAGGTTGACAGGAACTTTATTTGGCTTTAAATCTTCCTTCCATGTCCTTGCTCTGGAATTCCCCACCCTGGAAAAGAGGCCGGGACTCGGTGCTGAGATGGTGGGGAAGCAGCAGCGCTGTCGGCACCGTTTCCAGCACCAGACCTGCCAGTGCCAGGCCCTCGGGTGAGGCCAGAGGATGAAGCTAGAGGACAGTGTTCAAAAACGTGTACATCACGTGGTTCTGTCTGCTACAGAACACAACACACTGGCACAGAGAGAGAGGTACAAGCGCCACTGCAGGGCGGAGCTGAACAGCTCTTCCTGAGCAGCCAAGCCCCATGATCTGGTCCCCTGTAATTTTCATCTGGAGAGCTGAGGGCTTCTCTCCAGAGAGGCTGCCAGAACTCACTGTCTTCCCGGCCAGTCCCCCAGAGCGCAGGGTGAGCCCTGCCCGGGTCCGCACTGGGCTGGAGGCTTCCTCGCCCAACAGCACACAAGGGGACTTGGGTGAGCTGGAACATTAATCCTTCTCTGCCTAGAGTTTCACTGTTGGAACAGCACATAACAATACAACATAATAAAATCTTTTCTCTTCAAATTCTTTCACCTTGAATTTTTCTAGGTAACATAATAAAGTTCATGCAAAATTTCAAAAAATTGCAAACTTTGGCATGAATTAAAAAGATGAGGACCAACTCTGCCAGGCCAGGGATGTCTGTGCTCTCCCGCTGGGGACAGGGACAGTGGGGCAGAGGAGTCTCTGGGGAAGGGAACGGCCTGGACAGCGCCAAGCCCCAGGCGGGGAGAAAGGTCACCCAGGTCCTGTCCGGTCCACCACGACGCCACTGGATCAGGCCACCCAGGCCACCACAGAAGCGGGGGACAGGAGCCCTGCTGTCCTGGGGAGCTCACAGGTAGTAAGATGATGCCAGCAGGTGCCAGAGCCTATCCCCAGCGCCATTGGTATCTTGCTGTTTTCGCTTTGATACTTCTCTCTCCCTGAACTTCTACCCAGCTTCTCTTCACGGTGGTGGTGAAACCTGCTTGGACCACTACCCTGGAGGAGCAGCACTGCCTCCCTCCCACGAGACCCAGAGGGTGGGCCTGCCCTGCAGCCAGCCCCACACGCTGTTCACCCACAGGAGCGGAGCTCACTCACAGGCCTGAGAGACCCCGCACTTCCACCACCCACTCGCTGTTCTGTGCACATTAACTTCGGTCAGGTCACTATCTCTGCTCCTCTGTTCAGCACCCTGCCTGGCACTGTTTGGAAAAGCGCCCACCCCTGGGAGCCATGCACGCTAAGGCCAAAGCCCACACCTCGCATTTCTGTATCTTCGATGGGGTCCAGCGCCCGTCGCAGAACATGGGCCACAGCATATTTGCTTTATGGCTCTGGTTTTCAGAGCTGGAGACTGAGTGCAGCCCGCACAGCCGATGGCTGTCACCTGCTCCAGCCCACGTGCTGGGGTAAGGGGCCCAAGAAATTGAAACCCCAGCTCTGTCCCTGGATTTTTATTTAAAGGCACAGTCTTGCTGAGTTCCCCAGACCGGCCTTAAATGTGCAGCCCTCCTGCCTCAGCCTCCCAGAGGGCTGGGATCACAGGTGTGTGTCACCAGGCCTGGCTGCTACAGCAAGTATTTGTATTTAACCCTGCTCCACATCCTGCCATTCCTCTCCCAAAAGAATACTGATATCATACGGCCTTAACATGCATAAGACATTAGCAAGCATATAATTTTATTCTGCCGTCCAGACTGAAGGACAGAGACTCACACCTCCTTTACTGGAGATAAAATGAGCCAGAGCAGTTCAGTGGTTTCCCTGGGACCATGCAGGGCTTACAATTTAAAATATTACACCTTTTTCTCTCCACAATTTTATATTAAACAGTAGAAAATTAATTACCCCACCCCTGCACCTCCTGTTTTAATGTCTGCAGGATCCATGCTTCCCTCATAAAGGAAGACAATTAAGCCATCTGGTTTTAACCAACAGGAGTGGCCCTGTTCCTGGTCAAACGCATCCACTACTTACATATATGAGTTGCAAACTCCAGACAGGTACCTTTCGAAAACACTGTGTCCCCAGGGCGTGTGACTGAGCTGCAAGCCACTCAAGGGCACTGTGTCCTTGAGACAGACAGAGGCCTCTTCTGCGATGTCATGTTTCACAGACTCAGCCCGCAGCAGCTGCAGAACAAAGCACCTGCTCGGGGATGAAGATTTTTCATCTGATTGGACCAGGAAGGTCTGTCTTCAGGGCTACTTGGGAGACGCCAGGGTCAGGCGCACAGCCAGTCACTGGTAAATAATCATCTGGTGTTTACATTTGCACCAGGGATTGTGCCTCCTGACACCGAAAATTAAATGAGGCAGCCAGACTCACCAGCTGGGAGAGAGCCCTTGGTCTAAAATCTCAACAAAGATCAGCCTGAGCTTCCCCAGTTCTGAGGAATAGCCAGGTTTCACCCGCCAGCCTTCCCTACCCTGCCTGAGGAGGGGCTCACAGCAAAGCTCTAGGGTGAGTTCTCGCCCAAGAAGCCACGTTCAGCCACCTGGCAAGAGTTGATCTCCATGGAGAGCGAGCGTCCCCATGGGAAGAGGCTGTGTTGCCAAACACAGGCCTTGCGGGGTTGAGACTTGCCCAAACAAAAGCGCCCGGGTTTTCTACCCCTGCGGAGATTGCAGCACCTAACTTCTTGCACCATGACAAGGTAAATTCTGAAGTGCCCCGTGTTTATTTTGGGGAGATCGCCAGCTGTGGAGACCATCTGAGACACAGCTCGAATCACTGTAAAACCCGTGAGCGCCAGTCAAGTCACCTGGCAGGTTCATCTTCTCACTGCGAAAAGCAGAGCAATGCAAACAAATCCCTTTGTTCTGGAGCAGCCCCTGAGACTCAGTGCTGCTGTCCTCACCAAAACCATCAAGGGAAACAGTTCTCAGATTCGGAGCTTGGCCTGCGGCAGCTGAGGGACCTGGTTCTGCAATGACCACTTAACTCTGTTACCTTGGACTGCAGGCTCAAGGCACGGAGCCCTGCATCCTCGGCAGACCGGGTAGAACAGCTCCGCCTCAAAGGGAAGCATTAACTTTGGAAGTCAACAGAATTTACTTTTGTTTAAGTAATAACAATATTAAATAATAATGAATAACAATTTTGACTGGAATAATAGATGACTCATCAAAGTCTATGATTTCAATCAAAATAGAGACTTGCTTCGGGATTATGAAAAGATGTGTATTGCTTTGGGGCTTCTGAGGTAAAGCCAGTATGTGAGACACAGTGAATCTACTACATTTACAGTGAAAATTAAATATTTAGGGTACACTGAGCACAAGGCCATAAACCAGTGGCCTAAACGATTATCTCAAATTACAATTTTTCCTTATATAAAGGTGAAAATGTAGTGCAGCCTGGCATTATTTTCTCTTTTCATGAAAACAAAACAGAAAGAGGGCAGGGTACTAATAACGTCGTACATCTTATAAACTCTCATCTCTTTTCTAAATGAGCCTCACAGCAGTACTAGGAGAGGGACGAGGAAGCTGCATCCTGAACAAACCCACCCTTCCGGAGGAGGCGCGGTGCACCCTGACTGCTGCCCTGGACCATCTGGGTCTCCGGCAGGGAAATGCTCATGGGCTCTGCAGGGTGAGTCAGAGGCCCCAAGGCAGCTTGCTGTTGGCATTCAGGTTGTCCAGAGTACTCACTATTGCTACTCCTGCACACATGCCACAGTCGAGCAGGGAATGAAGACACCCTAGAGAACCTGAGAACCCTTCTGTTAAGAACACCCAGCAACACAGATAGGGAAACCGAATGATTCTTCCCAGGCTGTTCTCATCTGGTAAAGAATTCCTGCTCCAGACCCGAGGCCCCGTCAGTCTTACACAGGAGACCGGTGCACGAACAGCTAGCCGCCTTGCTCTGCATGGGTGGTAGAAGTCTGCACCGGGTGTGGGCTTCCCCGCCTGGGCGGACCCTTCCCTGAACTCCTGGCCTCCACCTGGATCTCCCACATCCACTGTTGCTTGGCAACCAGGGATGGAAAGGGTAGTGTTTTATTCCCACTGCATTTCACAAACATAAATACAAATGAATACACCAGTTCCCACGCGACGTCTCCACCAGCTCAAGCTTGAAACATTCCGAAAAAGACAAAGCCACCAGAACAACATATATTGCGGGTTCCCAAGTAATAACTGCTGATCACATCTGCATTTCACCTTGGTATCTGCTTCTGGTAAGTCATAGACACTCTTACATTTATTCATAGATTCCCAAAATACTGAGGGTAAACTTCTTAGCTAGAACATAGTCCAGTATCATTTTCTATCAGGCATATAAAGACTGTCTTAGTTAAAGTCGCAAAATTAGCTAGGTGTGATGGCGCACACCTGTAATCCCGGCATTCTAAGGGGCTGAGGCAGAATTGTCACAAGTTTGAGCCCAGCCTGGGCAACTCCATGAGACTTTTCTCAGAATAAAAAGCAAAGGGCTGGGAACGTAGTTCAGTGCAAAGGCCCTGGATTCAATTTCCAGTACCAAGAATCAGTTGACCACTTAATTACTGAAGTTGGAAAATTTGAAATGAGATTTTCTGACAGCCAGTTCGGAATCATTCTTGGGTGCTGCCTGCTCTTCTGTTGCAAGTCAGCACTTTATACTGAGGGTGTCCCTTGTAAAACAGTAGCCAAGCCAGAGAGTCAGCTTACTAAACCCCACAGATGTCGCTATGTTCCTGCTTAACATAGAAAGCAATAGATACCTGAAGAGGGGAACCCGAGGCAGGGAAAGACGTCCCGAAGAGAAAGTGCAGGGAGGAGGTGAACGTGAAGGACCAGAGTCCAGACGCATGGACAGTGACCCACGCTTGCTCAGCGGCCCTGAATAAGCCGTTTGCCCATTGGCTTCACGTTCACCACAGGTAACAAGGTCCATGACACCAGCCTGTGCCTAGTCTTACTGTCCCTCTTGCGTGGGTGGGAGTCACGCTGCATTTCTAAGCACAGTTACCCAGATTATCCAGCTTCTGGAGCCCTTCTTCAGATCCGCCCTGCACCACTGCCCATGCCCAAGGCAGCCCCGGTGAGGAGAGAGACAGCCAGGCAGTGGGGCGCTGACTTGGGCTTATGCAGGCAGAGGGTGGCCGGAACACACCTCACCAGGCCTGTGGCTTTTTCTCAAAACCAATGATTTACTGTATCATGGCCTTGTGTTTTTAAGCCTCACCAAAAAATCACCACCAAATAATCTGCTTAACACCATAAACACTACCGAAACAAGTTTCAGAAAGCAACACTCTTATTCCTCCTGCTCTCACTTCTGTTCTATTTACTTTTCCTGCCAGTCACAGCCCACCATGTTGTTACCTGACCAACCAGTATCACGACTTCCAGTTACCAAACAGTGCTGTGGGTTCTGCACTGCTCATGCCTTTTCCATCAAAGCCACGTCTGAATCAAATGACTCTTAAAGTCCATCCTATTTTTAAAACCAGATTTTTATTACAACCAGAGATAGGAAAATGCTTCAGGAAATTTAAAGTGCCATGAGAACGTGAGGTGGCCGTGACACACATTAATCACACGTGTCCAGGTGTGTGGACCTAAAGCAGCACGGATTCCCCGTGGACATGGACAAGCCAGGGGGAGAAGGTGGTGTTCCAAGTCCTTTATAGCCCAGGGAAGATGGAGTCACACATAGCTGAAATTTGCCCTGGCATTTAGCAAGTCGATATTGCACTGAAGAAGTTACGAGGCAGGAGACCTCTGAGGATCACAGCTGCTTAAGCAGTTTGCGTGCCTTTCCTATGCAATCTGCAGAGGGTGGCCAGCTTTAAGGGCAACCAGAATATTTGTATTTGCTTGGCTTGGCTCAGAAGTTATCTTAAAAATGAGATGTCTTTATTGGCTTCAAAGTCATCGATGTGAATGCCTTCCCTTGGAAAGAATGATCTAAAATAATGTGGCAACTCTGCCTTCTTCTTGATCATAAATGAGACTGTTTCTAACAGGCATGAAAAGACCATCGAGCAATGGTGCAGGCTCTTCACCAACATGAGTCTCTCAGGGCCAGTTGCACAGTGGCACTGAGTGGCTCAGAACTGCGGCTGAGTTGTGTGCAGAGCAGCACTGCAGGGTGCCACTTCCTGTTGCCTGAAGATGCCCTGGGCCATACTGGGGGCCGGAAGATCCCCCCCTAGGGACCCCTAGCCCAGGCCAGGCCAGGGCCTTGGGACTCACAGCTGCTCTCCTTGTCCCTGTTTGCTCAAAATCCAACCCTAACACTGTTTCTGTAGAAAACACCCAAGCCTCCTGCCTGGCTCAGGCCTGGGATGGGCCTATTTTATTGTTGCAGCTGTTGTGAGGCCTGAGCTCTGTTATTCACTGCTATAATTGTTTGATTAGAGATGACTCCCAATCGAGATGCAAACTCTGAGGGTTGGAACTGTTTTTTTTTTTGCTCGATGACTGACCCTCAGAGCCTACTGGAATGCAGGAATTTGCAAAATAGTCAGTTATTTCCAAAAAATAAACAGCGGGCTCGGAGAAGACTCCCTGCTCTGAGCTCCACCCTGCCAACCTCTTTGTCTGGGGTCATGGTTTCTGACAAGCTTGCAAGCCAAGGAAATAAGAATCAAGTTCACAATCATGAATATGACACTGCTACACTTTAAATTAGTGTCTAGGAAAAGAAACCCAGAGGACAGGAAGGGGCAGTGTGCAGGTACACACCGAAGTGCTACCCTGACTATAACAGCAGCCTCACTGGCCATAAAGAAAAAGGAAACCGGGAATGTCTACTTAGTGGAATGTTACCTACACAGTAAAACAAGCAGACGTGAAGATTTCGATACCAAGAGAAACAGTAAGGCTAAGTGGAAAGGACGAAAAAGCAAAACTCGGGGACTGTCTTCAAACATGTGAAGCACATGCATATGTATAGACAGACCAGAGGAAGCCCTTGCATGCTTACATTGAATACCTGCGTTTCACTTTTGCTATAATATTATCTGTCTGAAGACAATCACTTGAAAGTGTACAGAAGGCGACACTCAGGCTGGCGGCAGAGTACTTTAAATCAAACTTCTGGAACCCACCTTGAGATGGCTGAGGAACCCCACATTCAGCGCGCGTCCAGGGCCGACAGCCCCGGGCTGCGCTTTGGAAGGTGGGCTGTGAACACCGGCGGCTCCTGGTCTTGCTCTGGGGAGCTGTGTGGTCTGTGTCTATTGAGGGCACCTGGCTATAGTGCATTAACAGCAGAATGCATGGCGTCCTGGCAAATTGCAGCGAGACTCAGATCTCCGGATTCAGACAGTGCACGAGCTCAGCCACATCCACTTAGAAATCAGTGCCTGCAGCTGCACACAGCCAGGCTGGGCTCCTCCTGACTCGAGTCAGGGCCAAAGGCACCGTCTCTCTATGAGCACGGACTCCCCAAGGCGTGCAGGCTCGCCTCCCCTCCGTGCCCAGAGCACTGCGTTCTTTGAAGATGCTAGGCTCACGCCTGACCACACCCACAAGCTTCACAGGCCGGGCGTGATTACAACCTCCTTTAATGGATGAAATCGAGGTTGCATAATCACTGGAAGCTGTCCGAGGCCACGAAGCAGGTGGTATCCAAGTCAGGAAGGAAACCCAGAACCACACACTGAACATCACCCTGCTCCACCGTGAGAGCGGGAAACTTGCAAAGCTTAACAAGTTGACAAGTGAAGAAACACTTGCTTGGACGGTGTACTGCCAAATAAATATGAGCTTCAGAGCTTCCTGTCCTCCATACACCATAACCAGTGGGAGAGGAAAGAACTCTCGCTGTTCACTTCTTCCTCCAGCAGAGCCAGGCAGGCACGTCTGTGGCAGCTGTGAAAGAATCGCTCAAGTCCCGTCCTTACAAAAAGCACGCCGCGCTCGCACTCTGTGTAGTGCAGCAGCCAAATCCACACCCAGGTGAGGGACAGCACCGGGTGAGCCATGCTGGGCAGAAGAGACCCCCGAGGCCAGGCCTTCACAGGAAGAGCAGCCGACCTCGGGCTCCCACAAGACCACCAGCTCTGCCTGGGAAACGGCCGACTCCTAGCTAGCTGGGAACTGGGGGTCCTTGGGACAGCAGGGGCACAGAGTCCAGGACCCCCCAGTGTGTAGTGGCTGTCACACAGGGCACAGATCTGACAGGGACAGGATGTCCGGTCATGGCTGGGGCTGCTCAGGAGGGGTTTCCAGAGTGAAGCTGGGTGCAACTCCCCCTCGGCTGGAAAGAAGGAGAAGGAGCCGTCAGGAGTGTGACTTGGGACTTGGGACAAATGGGTGAGGAGGGAAGAGAGTCCGAGTGGGCAGGAAGGCAGCTGGGCTGAGCAGGCGTCAGTCTCCCTGGAGCTTCGCCCGAGAGAGCACCCCAGGCCCAGCCTCAATGCCCTGAGGCTCTGCCATCACCTGGCTTTTGTGAGCACAGCGAAACCAGGAAAATGAGCGTCCAGAGCGCGCAGCCAGTCCTGCTCATTGAAACAGAATCCACAAACCATCCGAATTTTGAGTCAATAAAAGTCCAGCAGGAGATTCTGGGCGGGATTTGTTACTTTTCCTGGCCTTTTCTGGAGCCTGCATCTCACTTCTGGGTTTGCTCCTGATCAGAGTGTGGCCAGGAGGCCTCGCCCCAGGACTGCGTCCTTCCCCTAGAACATGCCGGGTCCAGCTGCACGAGGTCAGCAGACCATGTCATCCTCACCTTGTCCCGCAGAAGACAGAAGACTGCTCGCTGTAATTACTAAAAATTAAGGAGTGTGAGGGGCTTTAGTTTCAAGGTCCTGGCTAACTCGCGTCCTGAATTGATTCAAAACGTTTCCCTTTCATGGTCATTTTGAATTTGGGAAGGGCCAGAAGCCACATGGTGCCAGGTCCGGTGACTAAGGTGGATGAGGACACAGAGTCTTGTTTTCAGGAGCTGCCTTCCTTAGGATGTTGCTCAGCAGTAACACCACTGTATTCTTTATCACACCTCATAAAGAAACCCACAGGGCTCCAGAGCTGAAGGTGGCAAAAATCCTGAGATGAGTACATTCAAAGTGAGGGGAGTTTTTCAGGGGAATTCATGGCAATTTGTCTTTTACTATAATAAATATTTTTTAATTTAAACATTCATGTATTTTGATCACACCTCCTATATTTCCCTTTTAGAACTCACAAGGCATAAGGGATAACTGAAGTGTGTTCACCCTGTATTGTGTCCTGGTGTTCAGCGGTCCCACTGAAGTTCGATTCATGTTCTACTGTTAAGCGTATCATTTAATGTGCACTAATATAGAGCAGCATCTTCATGACCAAGTGGCTAGAAGAAAGCACCATTCAGGAAGTGCTGGACATGTCAGTACGCATGCACAGGAGGAGCTCCCAAGACAGCGGGGGTGGCGAGAGGCAGCGGGCCTGACCCCGCCTCAGAGGGAGACCTGGGGCTGGGCAGGACTCCACATTTGAATTTGCATCCTGTGTCAGTTCTAGACAAAACAGTGTTACATATCACACACACTGTGTATATGAGTGTTTGTGGATGCATTGAATCGAAGATTAATAGTATTTGCATCATTGATAAAGTCACATTTCATATTTTCTCCATTTTGTTAATATGTTCTAAAGTTGGCCTGCATCATCTGTCACATGACACTCAACCAGTGCTAAAAAAAACCTAGTTTAAGCATTGTAAATGGATAACTGTTGTAAGCATGAATAACCCGAGTGTTTCTGTCACACTTTTGAACACAGTGACGCTGCTCTCCCTTGGCAGCCCTGAGACCAAGCTGCTGTCAGCCCAACCCCTCCCTCCAGGCACCGTTCACTAGGAACCTTCCAGCGCTGCCTGCGAGGCCCTGTGCCCCACTGGGGTCGAAATGGGACAAGGGAGACCCTGGGTAAACAGGGGCCCAGCTGTGGCGAGGGCCCAGCCTATAAGGCGCCTGACTCAGTCCCTCACTGCTCCGGCTCCTGGTAAAAAACAGGGATTCGAAATGGTCCCTACTGCTTCTCTTCCTAGCTTCCAGCGTAATGGAAGTCAATCCTTAAACTTCAAGATAAGTATCTTTTAAAACGTTATCTATGAAAGTGAGGAATATCTTAGTTCTAACTAGAACAAAATTAGAAATAAATTGAAGCTCAATAGTGATAAAAATCTCCCAAGTGGTTCTATTCATCATTCTGCTTTTATTTATTTTATTCATTTATTCAATAAATATGTTCTTGGCACTACTGATGTGCTACTACTTTGTAGTAAAGAAAATAGGCCTCTGCTCTCTGGTGAAGCAGAAGGACATGAATAAATAATAACTGATAATTGTTTACACATTTTTAACTGAGTGGAACTGTTTGTCAGGCCCTTTGTTAAAATCATCTCATTTGATAATTATAATAAGATTTTGGCAGATGAACTTTTATTTCCCTGCTGCAGATGAGGAAACTGGTTCCCAAAAAGAAGTGAAGTAACTGTAGTGAGATTCCCAACAAGAAACGAATGAAGTTTTCAGGCTCTGAGGCAGAGCTGAGCAGCACTGTGCCCACCTGGCCATCCTCTCTTCACGGTCTGCTCTGGGCCGACTGATACTTGTTACAAAAATCAAGTGTTTCTCTCATTACATGGTATTACCAGTAAAGAATTTTTGTCAGCTACCGAAAGACAGAAGAAACTCTGCAGGCTTCACCCTATGAAGTAGGCATCTCCTGGCCTTAGGAGTTCTTTGCATAAAACAGAAATATTCTCCAAGTTAAAAAATACTGACATTCCTGGGAGGACACCTGGTAGCTTCACACTGGGAAAAAACTCAGAGACTCTGCAGGTTCTCAACAGGAAAATTGGCCAAACAAATGGGAGCCGGGCTCCTGCAGGTTTTGGCCGCTGCTATCGGGAGGACTCGATGAAGACCACCTGAGTCCCCGAGTCTCCTCCGGAGCCAGTACCTGAAGGGGCCCTGGTGGGTCCACAACCTGGATGGCACAGCTGGGAGGGCCTCTGCCCACATGCCGTGCAGGGGACAGGGGCAGCACTAGAAGACAACCGTGGCCACACAAACGGCACCTGAGCAGATGTCTCCAAAGGGAATGGGGACTCTCACGTTCTGTGACATCCCAGGGCAGCACGGTGGTCGTCCATGGCCAACTGGACCCCAGGGTGGGAGTAGGTTCTGTGTCCGTGCCTGTCCTCCTGGTATTCAGGTTCCCCTTGGCGGCCCTGCCTCGCTCTAGCAGCAGTGGGACAGTGTGTCTACATGTTCAGATCACAGTCCTGACACTTCCAGTCGGCTGCATGTGCAGGGTGGCTCCCTGCCTTCTACTATTTCAAGGTGTCAATCCGTGAGGTTTCACTGTGTGCACACATCATGATTTACTATGATCAAACTAATTAACACATTCACTGCCCCACCGGTCCTGTTTTCTGTGGGAGAGCATTTAAGATCTAATCTCTTACCAAATGTCAAGTGTAAAACACAGAAAACTTTAGTCCCCATGCTGTCTATCAGACTACAGAACACACCCTTCCTGCATAACAGGAACCCCGGACCCCAGGGCCAACCTCCCCGCATCTTCCATGCCCAGCCCTGGGACCCCCATTCTCCTCTGCTTCTGTGAGGTAGAGCGCTTCTGAGAGGCTGTGTGTAAGGCATCGTGCTGTCTACCTCTGGGTTTCTGGTTTCTATTACTGAAAACTACATGCTCCAGGTTCATTCATGTTGTTGCAAATGAGCTGATCCCCTTCCTTATCTTAGCACAGCCGATATTCCAGTCGGGGCTTGTGACATATTCTTTATGGTTTCCTGATTCAGTCACCCGTGCATGGATGCTCAGGTTGTTTCCCGGCCTTGGGTGTTGTGACCGATGCTGCTATGCTCAGTGCAGTGCAGACGTGTCCGAGAGGGCCCGACTTCTCCTCCCTCGGCTGTGTGTCTGCAGTGGATGGTCATTCTTGAGGAAATGCCCTCCTGACGCCCCTGTGCCTGTGCCCTCCGCCTCCTCTCTGTCAGCCCTATCCTGAAGCAGGGAGCTGCACACCCTACTGCTTAAATATGAGCCTGTTTTTATTTCTTCTACAGAGGCCCAGTTCTCAGGCCCGTGGAATATCTATTTCTCTTAAAGAGGTTTTTAAAATTCAACATTGGTGAGGTACAATTGCCATTTTTATTCACTTATCTTCTTAATTATCACAAAAACACTCTTAGATGGGACCTATTTTTGTAATTTCTCTTCAGATGAACAAAATGAGGTATGTTACAGACAGGTAAGTCTCATTCCTAACAAGCAGGACAGCCTGGGTATATACCCAGAGGTTCATTCCGAAATTTATGCTCATGACCGTGCAATGCAATCTTTGCCCAATTACTGCTCGAGATTTGTGAAAATAATATCCTATTGAAGAAAAAGAACCTGGGACTTCAAGAATTTATGATTTCACTATAAAGTTCAGAATAACTTACTTTGTGAATATATGTTGAATTCTCTAAAATAGAATATTACTTTCTCAAGGTAAAGCAGTAACATGCTTCATGACCTGAAGGAAAGCAGAATAGTTTAGTTAATACAGCAAACACCAAAGTTAGTTTGATCATTTTTATGGATCTCATTTACATGATTAAATTATATGCTTTTGTACTTGTACATTGCAATACTTTATCCATATTGCATATGGATAAAAATAAGATTATTCCATTATAGTATTTTCAAATTATTATGTTTTATAATGTGCAATTATTTATATAAATTGCTTTGGATATATTTGTCAGGAGCAATGCTACATAATTTTAGGGTAAAATCATTTGGTTAGCCTAGTTCTCTTGCCTACAGCCCAGCTACAGAATAACTCCAGTTTGGCCTCGGGTCACAACTGAGACTTCAGTGATCCAGTGATGCTGTGATTCTCCAGAACAAGAAACATCCTGGGAGCTGAAAACATCCCAGGAGAACAAACATCTGCTCAGTTCCTCATTGTTCTTGGACTGTTAACATCTTGTTTACCCAGGATGTACTGAACTCTCTGCAAGCCTTTTGTTATACCTTGTTTATCCCGATGTGAACTATTGAACTCTATATTTCATTTGTTACATTTGTTTCTCCCGATGTACTGAATAAAAGGTGCAGTAAGCTGGGGGCTTTTGTCTTTGCTGCCCTGAGCAGCACTGCTCAGACCCAAAACTCAGCTTCTTCTCAGTCTCATTTTTCTACCTTTCCTGTAATTCACTGTGTGCTGCCGTGGCTCACAGGAGACTAGGACTTACTGCAGAGGTTCTGGTAACATCCCCTTCCCCTGTTCCCTACATATATTAATGTTCTATCATTTAAAAATGAGAAAAGCCATGATGGCACGAATCCCTGGAATGCTAATTAAAGGAACTATATTTGTATAATCTATATATATATATTTTTGATACATATTAAACCATTCTGAAATAGACATGGAAACCACGGGGCCACCTCCTCAGCCAGGACGTTCAGTCCCCCACACAAAAGCTTTCCTTATTGAGTATGAACAAAGGCTAAAAAGACTGCAACTGTCCAAGTAAACAATCAAATAAGCCAGCAAACCAGTTAAGAATCGTTACATCCAGGGGATATTTGTGTTAAAGATCCACTGAGGTTGAAAGTTTGGTGCTCAGGATTGAACCCAGGGCCTTTACACTGAGCTGCATCCGAGCCCTTTCCTTCTCTATTTTTTTTTTTTTTTTTTTGTGGTCTGGGGGATCAAACTCGGGACCTTGAGCTTGCGAGGCAGGTGGCAGCTCCACTGAGCTGAATCCCTGGCCCTCCTTCTCTATTTTGAGTCAAGGTCTCCCTAAGTTGCTAAGTTACACACACTGGGCTCCAACTTCTGAGCCTCCTGCCTCAGCCACCCAGAGTGCAGTGATTATAGACCTGAGTTAGGCCACCCCTGCCTTTTTGATTTATTTTTTAACCATTTTTGTCCCCGCATAATGTCACCTCTGCTTTACCTCGTGATTCTTTACGTGCTTCCAGTACCCATGTAGTAAGTGCTATTTCCGGGGACACTTTAATGTCTTCCTGTCCTCTTCCCATCTGGCACAGGGATGCAGCTCACAGAGAGGTCTCGGCCAGTACCCCCCTCTCATTCCTGCAAACCAGGCTGCACACAGGGCTTGCCCAGCCTGGCCTGGCCAAAGCCGTTTAGACTCTAGGTTCTGGGAGCGAGTCGCATCTCCTGCTGGCTCTCCTCAGGCTGCTCGGCGATGTGGTGTGCAGGCAGAGGTCGCTGGGCCCCCAGTGGACTGGCCTCTGGAGCCACGTGGAGGCACCACCCTAATCCCAAATGGACGGAGAGGACTCTTAATTCCTGCTCAGTCTGGATTTCAAATTCAAGAAACTTATTAGAATGGAAACTATTTTCTTTTGAGAGATTATATCTGAACATCTGGAGTGACAGGGTGTAAGACTCTGAGGTGCCCGGAGGCTGTGTTGAAGAGTCCTGAGGGAGAACAGCGCTCCTCAGTCCTGCTGCTTGCACGGGGACATGGTGACGTGTCCGTCGCCGGCATCCAGGCCACCCTGAGATGTGATCTGGTCCAATGCCCTGCAGCTCCCATTAGCCCCACAGCCCTGAAGTGGAGAATATCTATGTACCTAATTGGCTTATTTTAATTTTAATGAAGATTTCATCCCCGTCTCAGGGACTACTGTCTAGACAAACAGATGATTGCGTTGGATTTGTCTTGTCTTTATTTCAAACACAATCCAAATCCAGACCGGCTCTGTGGTCCTCCTTGGCATCTGTCAGAGACACTTTCCTCAGGGCCCGGCCCAGCTGGCAGGCTCACTCCCCGCACCAGCCCTCGGGAGGGTTTCTCCTGGCCACTTCCCTCAACCCTCTAGTCGTCCCTCCCTCCACTATCTCCTTCCTGACGTCTTAGAGTGTTTGCAGTTAATTCTGGTAGCCACTGTTGCTGTCCACACCGGGCCTGCTTGAAGCTATGGTCACTACATGTTGTCACTGCCCTGAACCTCACGAAGAACCTTTACCAACCTGCTGCAGTACTGGCTTTTGTTGTTACAAATACTTCGCTTCTGCTGCTATTCACCATGAGTACGATGAACATGAGTTCATTAAATAAAATCTTGAATGAAGCAGACTTGCTCTCCTCAGCTGCTTCGGTGTGCATGTGTCAAGTCAGGCAGCTTCTTCTCTCCCTGATTGCTCTGCCTGCCGCCATGTTAGGTTTCTGCTGCCAGAACTATTTCCGTGAGGTCCTCATGATCCTGGCTTTTCTCTCTTCAGTGCTCTTTCTGTCCACGTCAAATCATTCTCTTTCGCTGCTGCGGATTCTTGGCTACATGGGCGGCTCTGTTGAATAGAAGACTGGGGTTGAGAACATGAAAGTGTCCCAAAGTACACATAAGATGAGTCTCGAAGTTAGAGTTACAAATAGTACATCATGAGAGCGAAACTTTCCAGAAGAGTGACCCCGCTGGCCTTTGGGAGGAAGCTAGAGGTGGGAAAGTAAGTAGTAAAATAAGACCACACTTTCAAGGGAAGTGGACAGTAAAGCAAAGACAGAGATAAGTGCAAGTAAAAGGTGAAACTAGAAAGAGAAAAGGATTCTTAATGGGAAAATATTGTTAGGAGCTATGAGGAAGGAATGAGAAGAGAGGGAAACATTTGAAATATTGAAGACAAAATGTATGGCTGAGAAAGAGCAATCTTGGAGGAGGAGAATGAGGGCCAGGGCCCTGCAACAGGAGGAGCCACCGAGGCAGGAGGAAGGAAGGAGCCAGTTTGGCTACAGAAACGTTAAGATGGACAGATGAGATTCCTCGACTTTCACATTAAGCAGAAATTGAGGTCAACTGCCCAGATAGAGACCAAGGAGAAAAGGGAAGACGACATGAAATAATCAGGGATTGTCTGGGTCACTTTTTTGGTCACTGAGACACAAAACCCAACACCCACATCTTAGGAGGAGAGGTTTTTGGTTTTGGAGTTTTTCAGTTGGTGGGTAGTCCCTGATCAGCCAGCTACAAGGCAGAAGAAGCGAGGTGGACAGGACTGCCAGACACAGCTGTTCAGATCCTAGTGGTCGGGAGCGGAGAGCAGAGGGAGGAGCCAGGAGGGAGAGCTGCACATCCAGGTGTGCCCTGACCTCCTCCTGTGGCCCACCCTGTCCACTTCCATGCCTCCAGCGTCCAGTCACCTCCAACCCTGCCTCTGGACACATCAGCTGTGGGGGAAATTCTAAAGCTAAGCCATAATAGTTTTCTTAATTTTTTTCGTGAGAATATGCAAATACTTCATATGCAGTGAAATACACATTCTCAAATTGCTGGCAATATTGTACATAGACATTTTTTGAAAATCAATTTGTCTTAAAAATATTGATATATTTGAATTCATTGGCCCTATGTCTTTTCTCTTTTTTTGGTACCGGGGATCAAACTTGGGACCTTGCACTTGTGAGACAGGCGGCAGCACCACTGAGCTACATCCCCAGCCCGATTGTCTCTATTTCTAAGGAAACAAATGAGAATACAGAAGTTTGTGTTCATTGCAACATTATTCGGTGAGGAAGAAACCAGAAGCAACTTCACTATCCAATCATAGACATGTGGTTAAGGAAATAATAGCACAAGTAAGCAATAGAAATCTATGCACACTTTGGAAGGATGCTTACAAGTAATTCTTAATTTGATGGAGAAATTCTTTTTATAGATGATAAATTATATTAAACAGCATAATAATAATGTTATGTTATTTAGTATACTATTGGTTAAATATAGGACAAAATAAGTGATAGCAATGTGTATAAGAATTATTCTTATATAGACCTTTCAGTAGTTTCTGAGGTTTCTAGAGGTTCACATTACTTTTCTTATCAGAAGTGCATACTAACCAAACAATGCATAACCATCATTGATGATTTATTAAGACTAATATTGCAAAGGAGCAGAAAGGAAAATCTGCTGAGTCCTTCTGGAAAATGAAGATGGAGTAGAGGAGAATGAAGTGCAGATTCCTAGAGCTCAGTTAATGGCAAGGGCATGTTTTAACTCAGCATTGCAAAAATACAAAATCAAGCTTGCAGATTGAAGCCCAGATATGTGGAACATTTAAAAATTGGGTAACTTAGCCAGCGCAGTGACCTGTGCCTCTAATCCCAGCTACTCAGGAAGCTGAGGCAGGAGAATGGACAGTTGGAAGCCAGCCTGGCCACTCTGTCTCAAAATTTTTTTTAAAAGTAATAAAAAGGGCTGGAAGGTGTAGCTCAGCTCTACCTTGGTTCAATCCCCAGGACTAACAAAAAACAATGGGTGACCTAATGTGGAAGACAGACACTTCTAGTCCACCTTGAGAAAGAAAGGAACTCAAAGAGCACCAGGGCTCCATTTTTATGGAGTAACAATCCCAGCACCTGCTGTGTCTGCCACCCTTGGGGTGTGCAGTTATCCACCCCCATATCCTGCTTTCCTGACGATGAAGCCAAACATCATTCAATGACATCATTAATGACACCATGAGACCAAATGTCAGTTGTCCGTTGTCCTCACCTTTGCTTTTTATACACTGTTTACAGTAAAGAAATATCTCTGTCTCCATGTCTAGCAAAACTGAAAAGCAGAAGGAGAACCTGTGAGGCCCACATGCTTCAAGGAAAGAGTGAGTTTGGTTCCTCCTGGAGGTGCGGCATGTGTCTGTGTGTCTGACATTTACACCCCAACCCCTAATTTACATCGGGCAGGGACCACATGAGCATATGCATCTGCAATCCCAGAACAAATCTGGGAATACATTATTCTTAATATCATAAATAAATGCTTGCTACATTATCACATGAAAATTGTAATTCTCAATGGAATCCACTGGTTGTGATTTTAGCACATTGTTAATTATGTATTAAATAGATGTACCAGCTGTGGGAGCATTGTGTGGGGAGATGGGGGTGCTTTATTTTCAGTGCTTACTGCACACAGGTGAAGTACAGTAAGGACATAGTTCCCTGGATTAATGATCATGTGAAGTATTAGACACACAGGGCAGAAAAGGAAGAGCGCTCCAAGAGCGGAGCAGTGCAGGTGGGAGGCGGGACCTGGCCATGTGGAATGTGGTGACACTTCCTGTGGGAAGGACAAGAGGAAAGACAGGCAGCCACAGAGGGCTTTCTCTTGGGATGCGAGGTCAGTCTTCCAGCAGGGACTTCGTTCTGGGGAACAGGAGCTCAAACGTTTGGGGGGAAGAATGAGGAGCTGGGTTGTAGTGAGACAGTAGAGCATGAAGCTAGCACATGGGAGGCCTTGGATTTGACCCCAGCACGTGAAACAGAGAAGGAGAAGGTGAAGGAAATGGAGAGGAAGAGCGGAGGAGCGGGTGGCGCAGGGTGGCGGAGGTAAACAAGAGCTCACCATAACAGGCCGCACCCAGCCCTGCAGGCTAAGCTGGGCCTGGATGTGCTCCCGACTGACCAAAGCCTCCGCCTGAGGAGGTTCAGGAAGGAGAGGGACGGAAAGCCGAAAGCAGGCTTCAGGAAGACGGCTCTGGCTGTATAGAAGGCAGACAGGAGAAGGAGAGGTGCAGAGCTAGGGCCTGCAGTGAGAGCCCACAGGCTCTAGGAAGGAAGGGAGGTGGCCTGGCCAGGCCAGGCAGTGCATTCTTAGCTTGCAGGATAGGTGCCTTTGGAGAAAACACTGGCAGGATTTACGGATACAGAATATAAGGAAAAAATACCATTTAGGAACTTGATTCACTGGGATCCTGAGCAACCGGGCCTGGTCAGCCCTGAAACGGTGGAAATTAGAGAAAGCAGGGAGGGAGCAGGATAGAAATTGAGATTTCTGTTTAAATCATCTCCACCTCAGCGTCTCTATTCAGCGTTCGAAGAGAGGTGTGAGTAGGCGGAGGTGGACAGGCGAGGCTGGAGGTGTGCACTACGGGACAGAAGTCAGGGTGTGTAAAGCCCTGGGTCTGGGACGATGCCTGAGTCCCTAGGGAGGAACAGAGCTGAGAACCAAGCTTTGAGATAACTCAACATTTTGAGTGTTGGCTGTGTGGCTTATACTTGGGAGTGTCTGATTGAGTGAGTGACTTTTACACTGCTTGGAAAAATGAGTCTGTGGACCTCATAGCTTCAGGCATGCTCACCAAGGCACGGAAAGGCA
Source organism: Heterocephalus glaber (assembly GCF_000247695.1). The sequence goes on from NW_004624731.1 coordinate 7,125,752, forward strand.
GTGTCTCATCGCTGGACCAAGATACTGTGAAGAAACAGCATGGCTCACACCATGCACACACTGAACTGTCATTCAGCATGGAAAGAGGGAGACCCTGCCATTTGCAGTGTTGCGGATAAACTTCAAGCACATGTTGTTAAGTGAAATAAGCCAAACACAGAAAGACAAATGCAGGATCTCACTGGGATACTGAATGTGAGAGTCACACTCTTGCAAGCAGCAATAAAACAGTTGCCAGAGCAGGGAGGATGAGGAGGTGTTCATAAAGGGGGCGATGGGATGGATGTTCAGGTCTAAGTTGCATAAGCTCTGGGGATCTAATGTGCAATGGGGTTACTATAGTTAATAATTCTGCATTAAAATCTTTCAATTTGATAGATTGGGGAGAATAGACATTTTCCCCATTGAAAAGGTACCTATGTGAAGTGATAGATGTATTAATTAGCTCAATGGGGGTAACCCGTTCACAATAGGTACACATACCACACCATCACGCTGTACGTACACCTTAAATAAATACATTTTTATTTCCCATCTGTGCTTCAGTAAAGCGAGGGAAACCCTATCCATGTTAGAAAGACTCAGTCGGCAACCTACTCCAGTGGGGACACAATGCCTTTTTATTCTTTTTCTGGTTATTGGGAATCAGGAGAGGCCAAGGCGAACTTCCTCATTAGATTACTATTTGGGGGAAATGGATATTTTGAAGAAAATATACAGCTATTAAAAGAAAATGTGTATGTGTGTAGAATTTAAATAGACTTTTAGAATCAGTTTGGTTAAAAACTTCGCTCAATAACTTTACCACATTACCTGTCATTTAAAATACTTTACCAGCGCCATGTTTAAAATACAAGCATGACTGATTTAAAAATAGCTGCATAGTCCTAGCTTGAACACTAGAAAAACGAGACAAGAAGAAGGGAGAGGAGAGGGGAGGAGGAAAATGCGAAGATGCTGCTACAGGGGTGGTGATGATGGTGGTCCTCATGTTTGTGTGAAAGCAGAATGGGCTGCCCATCTACGACTGTGTGCACCAGCAAGAGACAGTGATGTAGATGCTCTGGTACTGAACTGACAGCAGGAATCTCACAGCTTGAACAGTTAACTCAGTAACAGGACATTGTTTTTATTGTCAGCACCAATCCTCGGTCAGCATATTTAACTTCATGTACTGCTTTTTCCTATTTATTGTCTTATTATTTTATTTGAGATGCACTTTTAAATTAAAAAATCAAGTAAGGTATTTGAAGAGTTCTAAAGAAACTCAGAGAGATGATGAAGTAAAGAAAAAAAACATACTGGACTAAATGACCTCAAGCTCACTTACAGACTCAGAAATTCTCACAAAATCCAGTTTTTTTGAGTTTTATTAGAGTCCTGTCTTTGTTAAAGACAGTGCGTAGTGGGTGAATGTCAGTTGAAACTTGTGCCTCTGATGCTCACCAAGGAGCAGTAATTTCACTTTGAAAAATTCGAAACAGACGTTAGGAAATAGGTGGAAATGTTAATGCTGTGAAGGCTCAGGGATGGGAAAATCCTCCTCGTCCAGAGCTTCTGAGAAGTGTGACTGCACTGTTGATCCTGAGCCTGTGCACTCATTCTAACCCTACCACAGCTGGCGAGTGCAGAGCTCATCGACGGGGATTAAGTGTGTCATCGGGAGATTTACTGCTTCCATAACTGGGTGTGTTTGAATTATGTTTATAAAGCATCCTGGAAAACATGTGTGGATCCACAATACGGATTGAAGAGTGAGAATGGTCACACAGGAGAGAATGGTTCCCTTTTAGATGGGACAAAATGATCAAAAGACATTTCAGCTCTATCAGGTACATTTTCATTTTTTTGCAAGCAAAATATGTTCATGTATTCTGTAATTAAAATTACTTTAAAGCAGAAACTACATGCTAAATGAAATCTTTCTACTGGTCTTTCAATAAATCATTGTGTCAAGTGAAGAAAGCATTCTGAAATGTATATGTTACAGAAAACATGTTTTTATCAATTGATGCCCATTCAATGATATCATTTAAGATCTAGTATCAGGGCATGTCTGAGTCTTTTATAATCTATTTTCCAAAGAACAAGGATCACTACTTTTTGACCCAATAATTTCATTTGTATGGAAAAATCTTAATAACAGTGAAAGCTTTATTTATACAAATAATCACTAGATAATTACACGCAGGAGTTAAAATTTGAAGCATAATTATCAACATAAAAGTGTGTGGGCCAGAAGGTGAGAAGGGAAGACCTAGACGAAGTAAGAGGGGCACGAGTTTATTATCTCTGGCCCTGGTGATGGGCTGGTGGGGCAAGTTTATATTTATCTCTTTGCTTTGGTGAATGACAAAAGCTTTCTGCAATAAAAGTTTTACAGAGTAATGAAAAATTCATTCACAGTCAAATAAATATCCAACTGTTTTAGAAAGGAATATCTTGGTGAGATTTAAAGCAAAATCCAAGCAAAGTTACTTAAGCAAATGGTCGTTTATCTCTAATTGTAAGGCGCATCCCAGCACTGGGGTCTCCACCGCTCCCTCCTGACTGTGGACCAGCTGCTACAGCTCCAGCAATGAGACCAACCCCGGTGGCATCTCACAGGAAAGGGACAGTGCGGCTAGCCCCAGACCTCTGCTGGAGACCCTGGCCAGCCACAAGGCCACCCCTGCCGGAAGGAAGCCCGGGAGACTCCTTTCCATCCTCTGTCATGGTCCGGAAAGGGGGAAGGAGGTTGAGCTTGGATGCCGACTAAGTCAGACTTACAGTGTCTGCTAAAATACTATGAAAGCATTGAAGGAGACAGTCCGGGTGTTCATTTAGCTGATAATTCTGAAGCCACTGAGATGCAACAAGGAGAAATGGAATAAAGAAAAGAAAGAAACACCGGGCAACCCCGAGGGGAAAGGCAGCAGCAGGATGTTGACTTCGTACCTGGTGACACCAGCGCTGTTAAAATTTGAAAGCCAGAAACCTGTGTACGGGAAGGAAGACAGCACGTGGTGAGACGCCCAGGAAGTTGTGTTTGACACAAGGGCTTGGGCAGTGGTGTCCAAGTTATGTCCAATTACTTCGTTTCTTCACTTTCCCAAGACCGAAGTAAATTATTTTAGAATAAAAAAGCAGCATGTTAAGTAATAAAGGATGAGAAGGGCATAAAAATTTGACATTTTAGCGTTGTCAACTTTTCCGTGCAGGATGCACCTTCCACTCTGTCATCAGGTCTCCTTGGTCTCCTGCCTGCTGTGACTCTGGCTTTCCTAGTTTCTGATGACCTTGAGTGCTCTGAGAAGTACTGTTCAGGTGTAGTGTAGGCTGAGATGTACCTGATACTTTTGTCTCTATCAGACTGGGATTACGGATTAGGCGGTGGATTGCAGGGCAGACTGGACTTCACCCCATCACATCAAGAGGATGCACGGTCCACTTGCTGTATGACTGGAGACACTGACTTTGATCATCCGCTGGAATTCTGGTTTCTGGTTTCTCCACAACGTGGCTCTCTTCACGCCAACTCTCTCACTGAGGTCCTTGGAAGGAAGTGAGAAGTAGAGAGCTGCAGACAGCTTCATACATGCTTGCAGTTCTTCTGTTTGGGAGGCTTGTCCTCCCTCCCCATTTATTAAAGTGTTCAATTATCTACTGATATCCACATATGCTTATTAGTATTTTATTCTTCAGTTCATGGTTCAGTACTACTTTCTTTGGTTTGTTGCTTGCTTGCAGTTTTCTAGTGCTCCTTGATTTGGGTTTCTTTTCTTTTTTTTTTTTTTTGTTTTAGCACTTCTTCACTTTTTGGGATTGTAAAGTATATTTTCCTGTCTCTAGTGCTACAAACAGCTGTCTCCCCAAGGAGCCCTGCTTTCTGTAGCTGGAAACCATATTAGAAGCAAGACTGGATGTTAGGTCCTCTCAGTGGTACCAGAGTGTCCTTTCTTACTTTAAGACGTCTCAGCTAAGAGTGAAAGGCTGCTGACCCATGGATACACACAAATCTGCAACCCTTGCTCACGTGACCACCTCAACCTCCTGCAGATGCATGCGTGCCACCCCATCATTCCATCCTCATCCTCTTTGTCTTCTATAAACTTCCACCCCAGGTGTCAGAATGACTCCCACCACCCACCATCCCTTCGTGTTGTTACTCAGTCCCAATATGCAAGCTTAGCTAAACTGGAATCAATCGCTCACACATGCCCAGGGAAGACACTGTATTTATGAGAGCACAATGTGAGGGCATGCCTCCTTTCCTCTTTGGTCTCTTTGATGACTAATTTCCAGACTCATGAGTAGCACCTTTCCTCTAACCCCCTGCAGTGAGGCCATTTTCCTCATTTATGGTAATTTATATTCTCTTGACAGAGTCTATATGCTTTCTTAAAATCCCTTGAGATCCTAAATATTTTTATGAAAAATAATTTTCCTATAGATTAAGGTTCACTCTTGAGGCTATAAAATTCTATACATTTTGAAAACTGTGTAATCTCACAACTCTATTATAATAATCATACATTAATAGTTTCACCATTCTGAAAAACTCTAATTTCACTTATTCATTCTCTTCTACCTTGCCTCCAAACTGTTGACAGTCAGTATAAAACTAGTTTTGCCTTTTCCAGCAATCATGCAGTTGGAAGCATACAGGACAAAGCCTCCTATTTTTCACTTAGAAACATGCATTGAAGGTTTATCTATGTCTTCCCATGTCTTGATAACTCATTTCTTTTTTACTGATACGTAATACTCTACTGTGTGGTTGTGCTACAGTTTATCAGTTTACCTCTCAAAGGACATCTTGGTTGCTTCCAGTTGCTAGTAATTGTGATTTGGTGATTATTATTTCAAGGCGCTACAGACATTTGCATAGGTTTTTATGTGGACCTCAGTTTTCAACTTCCACAGTTATGTAGGGACATAATTATTGGGTTGTATGGTGAGATGGGGCTTAGTTTTGTAAGAAATTTCACAACTTCAGAGTGGCTGCACCAGTTTTTGCATTTGCACTGGCAATGAATACAGTTTCTGTTTGTTCACATCCTTGCCAAAATGTGATATTGTCGGTATTTCTTTCATTTTAGCCATCCCAACAAGTACACAGTGCTATTTCAGGACAGATGTTGTTGACAGTTTCTTCATATGCTTATTCGCCATCTGTGCCTCTTCTTTGGGAATGTATCTGTAAGACTTATTTGATCTTTTTAATATTAGCTTGTTTATTTTTCTTCTATTGAGCTTTAGAAATTCTTTAAGTTTTTGGATAAAAGTCTTTGTCAAGGTATTCATCTCACAAAAATTTTCTCCCCGTGTGTGGCTTGTAATTTTATTCTCCTGATACCCTTATTTCACAGAGCAGAAGACTTAATTTTAGTGATGCCCAACTTCTTAAAGTTTTCCTTTCATAAAGTATGCTTTGGGTGTTGGATTAAAATCTCATCCCCAAGCTAGAACCTCACAGATTATCTTCCCATTTATCTTCCACAAATGTTTGTGTCTATCTCTCCAATGCCACCATCTTGATTACTGGAGATTTATAGCAAGGCTTGAAGTTAAGTAATGTCAACCTCCACCTTGTTCCTTCCTAGTTTTCTACTGACCATTTTAGGTCATTTTCATTTCTATACAGACTTTGGAATTGGTTTGTCAATATCTTTCTGGAATTTTGTTTGGAATTTGTTAAATCTTCCCTTGAATTGGGTAGAACTGACATCTTACCAACGTTGAATTTTCCGACATTCAATAAAGCAATAATGCACATTAGGACAGGCTTTTTGCCTGGAACCCGAGTTTTTTATTTCTGTAAAATGTTCTGTCTCAGAAATGTAACCATTTGGGCTACAAAGTGTTCCTGCCCAATGTATCAAAATGTTCTGTAACTGTGCTGAGATGTATCTGCCCAATGTATCAAAAGTGTTCTCTTCAAGAAATGTAACTATTAGTACCTGATATTTCTACCCAAGTTTCTGGCTTCTAGCTATGTCTCTGCCCTAAAAAGTTTCCTCTCAACCGCCTTTCCCCAACTGTATATAACAGACTCTCACTGCAATTCAGAGTTCAAAATTCAGAGTGGGCAAACTCCTCTGAACCAACCAGCTAATAAAAGGTTTTTTTCCATCTCTTCGAGTAACTTGAATTCTTTAGTCTTCAAATTGGTGTAGCACTAGCTATTCCACTTTGCCACAATTCCCTGACACATGGAAACTATCCATTTACTTGGCTCTTCTTTCATCAAAGTTTCGTAATTTTTCATGCAGATCCTTCACATTTATTGTTATATTTATATTGAGTATGTTGGTCCACTTGCCATCCCTATAACAAACAACTGAGATTATAAATTTAAAAGGAGGAAAGATATGTTTTGGCTCTTGGTTTTGGGTATCCCGATCCACAGCTGCTCAGCCTCATTACTTTGGGCCTGCGGCGAGACGCATATCACAGGGGAATGCATGGCAGTGGGGTACAGCTGCTCACTTTATGGCCAGGAAGGAGAGAGAGGGAGGAAGAGGAAGAGGGACAGCCAGGGCTCCTAGGTCTCAACTTCCCCTTCAAGGGTGCATCCTGATGACAAATTCCTCTGACCAGGCCCCACCTCCTATTAAAGGTCCCTTTGTCTTCCAAGTCTGCCACTGTCGGTGACCAAGCCTTGTACATGTGAACCCCTGCGGTCCCCTCAGATCTATAGGCGATGAAATATATCAAAAAGATACTTGCACCCTGATGTTCCTGGTATCACTGTTCACAAGAACTGGAATGTGTGATCAACCTAGACACCTGCCAGTGGATGAATGAGCAGTGGAAATGAGGTGATGTACACAACAGAACAGTGTTCAGGCACGAAACGTTGAAGTCCCATCATGTGCAGCAATGCACATGGACCTGGGGACCACCATGTTACGTGGAATCAGCCGGGCACTGCAGTCCAAGTTCCACCCACACTGATCTGTGGAAACCAACAAGTGGACTCGGAAGGACAGAATGGAGTGGTGGTCAATGGAGACTGGGAAAGGGCGGGGAGGAGTGGACAGAAGTTCAGTGAGGAGCCCAGAACTGTCAGAGAGGAGGAAGACTTCTGGTTCCTCAGCAATGCAGTGCAGGAACTATTGATATTAAAGCAATCCATATTTCAGAATGATGAGAAGAGTATAAAATTTCCAATACAAAAATTATTAATGTTTGAGGAGCCTGAAATGCTTCTTATCCAGATTTGATTATTACACATTTTATATATATATATGCGTCATGTTACCATAATGCACCCCATAAAGATGTTAATGTTGGATTAAAAACAAAATTTTAATAATTTTTAAAATGTGAAAGACTAAAGAATTAAAAATTTTGTTCAGATAAATTGATAGAAAATGTAAAAAATACAAATAATATCAAAATGAATAATGTTCTGTAGGAAGCAGCAAACAACCTTGAACCTGACTAAGGGGCAATGAGAATGAAAAGCAGAGACACAGAATCAGCTTACAATCTGGAGGGCCAGGGGGCTCTTGTCTCCTGTCGACATAGAGCCCCAAGCAACTGGCGCACCTCAGCTTTATTCACTCAGACGCAGCACAAGCAATTACAGTTCCACAGGGTTCAGCTGTACCCACCCTCCATGGCACTCGTCCAGGTAAACAACAGGACCCAGGTGTTTTTACTTTCGCGTGAAGTGTGTCAGCACGCTTGCATGCCGCCTTTCTTTGTGCTCACTCAGAAGGCCAATTAGGCCTCAACCTTCCCATCTGGTCTGCCACAGTCTTCACTACAGATCTTATCCACATTAGCTTAACAGAAGAGTACCTCGTAAACAAGCCTATACCAATAGATTTTAAACCTGAAAAGAAACTGACAGAGCAAACCTATAAAATCTACAGAAGAATAAAATCTGAGTAACTTATCACATATAAAATTAAACATCTTACCACAAAGAAATCCAAGGTGGCCTGGATGGCTTTGTTAGGGATCCAACTAAATATTTAAGAAATAGACCATGTCAGTCTTAAAAATCTCTTCAAGAAATTAAACTTAAAGATACGGACACTTTACAAATACCTTTTTTTCTCCCAGCATAGGTCTGATACGAACTCCTGACAGAGATAAAAAAAAACCAGAATGTGTGTGCTCACACACACTTAGCTACCAGGAAGATGTCACGAGGGGCTTGGTGACTGTTTCCAAGAAACACTAAAACTACAGAGAAAAACACTGGTAAGTTGAACTGCCTAAAATAAGAACTTAGCTTCATCAAAGAAGACTTTTAACAGATTGAAAGGGCAGGTGACAGAGCAGGAGAAGAAATCTGCAGGGCACTTGAAAAATGGTTCATTCCTAACTAGGATAACTACTACTTCCAGATAGTAGGAGAAATACAGACAACCCAATAGAAATAAGGGCAACACCCGGGAGCACACAGTGCACCAAAGACATCTCCCTGTGCACCTAGGAGACGTAAGCACAGAGGTAGTCAATATTTCACAGAAGCTACCATTGCACTGAGGCAATAGCAGCAACACGAAAGCAATTTCATGTCAATTTCTTTCTTCCTTTTTTCTGGTGGTGGGGGTTGAACCCAGGGCCTTGCCACTTAGGTCCATACCCAGCCTTTTTATTTTAAAATTTGAGACAGGGTCTCATTAAGTCACTAAGTTACCCAGGCTAAACTCAAAGTTTTGATTTTCCTGTCTCAGCCTCCCATACTGCTGGGATTACAGGCATGAGCCTCTGTGGCTGGCTGCCAATATGTGTTTACATAAATATGCTTATGCATGTGTGTACCAAGATACACACACTAAAATGCATGGTGAATTATTCTCAGTAGCCAACAGTTAAACAGCCCACACATTAGCCAGCAACGTAGCAGAATACTTATTCTTCAGCATTTGCAAGAAAAAGATATCTGCATAAGACAATTTAAATAATCTCAGAAATCTTGGGTGAAATGTGCCAGTCACAAAATAATTGCAATTTTATGATCAAATTTATAGCAAGTCATAAACAGTTAATGGCAGTTATTTCCTTCAGAGAGCGGAGGGTCTGCTGATGGGTGGGACACAGGGCCTCTTCGGGGGATGCATTTGATGCCGTGACTGCCCTTGGTTGTTAGAACTTCTCCTGCCTGTGCTTTCTGGGCTCTTCAGTCAGGATTTTTTTTTTCTCTTTTCTTTACATTTGTTACACTGAAAATAAAGTTCAAAAATATAAAAGGTTTTACTATTGGCTCAAAAACCCAGCGATGTATAAACCAGTAGATAAAGTATATTATTTTCTTACTTTGAAGGTTTAAACTATATAAATGAACCTGTGCTATATATTTTTGCCTAGTAAGATTTGTATGGTATTAGACAAGAGCTTATTTTTGAATTATGTTTTTATTTGAATATTGAGAAAAATATGGAAGTAAAATGCATATAAAAATTCTTTAAAAGATGAGAATTTTTAAATTATCTCAGGCACTTTTCCTTCCACAAAAGTCTCCCTTGTTGGGTTTGGGTCCCAGAAAGGAACATAGCAGCCATCAGTGAGCAGTCCGTGGTGTAGCTGAAGGTGGCTCAGGACCTCATAGAGGAAGGGCCTCAGTCAGGAGATGGGGAGGCCGGGCCAAGCCGCTGTCTCATCAGCCCTGTGAAGGAAAACGGACCAGGAGTGGGGATGGAGAGGCGATGGGGTGGGGACTTCCACACAGGGGTGGAAAGGAATTGTGCCCGCCGAACCCAGGGGAACAGGTCTAGCAGCCCCAGGCCCTGCCACATGCTAGAGAAGGAATAAAACTTGCTCATTGCTTTAACCAGGTTAGGAAACATGGAATCTTGAAATATGATGTTTCTTTGTTTTTCAGAAAAAGAATACAAGGTTAGAAAGCTGACTTGAGTTACTAAATAGTGTATGCTCTGCCTTCAGCTTCATAGCAAGAAATGTGTTTGAAGAGGAACCGCGCCCCAGGCGTTGTGTGCCCAAGGCCTGGCTGAGCAGGAGGCCTCAGGAGAGCGAGGCCTAAGGTGCCATGGCCAGCGCCAGGTCGCCCTCTGGCCCAGTGCGGGTCAGCGCTGTGACTCCCAGGAAGAGCTGTGAATCAGCTGCACTAGAAGCCATGGCTTCCTCCTTGGGATTTGACTCACAGAAGGAACAGACGTCACCTCGATTTTCCATCAAACCCCAGGTGGAAGACTCTGCTGGGGCTCTGCCAAGGGCAGGAAAGAGCAGGAAGCCTGCCGGGCAGGCCCAGAGCAGAAAGTGGAAACACCTACAAGGAGATCCAGATCCCAGTGCAGTCTCTGTGTAAAATCGTACAGCTCCCTCCGTCATACATGGAGACAGCAGTGTCAGCTGCAGTGAAGGTTGCTTTGTCTTGCAGTATGGAGGACTGGACCAAGGGCCTCACACTGCGCCACACCCCAGTCCATTTCTCATGTCTTGCATTTAGAGACAGGGTCTCCCCATCTCACTAAGCTGCCCAGGCTAGGCTTGAACTTGGTGACCCTCTTGTCTCAGCCTCCCAGAGGTGGGCACCACTGTGTCCACTGAGAGTACAGATGGTTCTTGTGAGGGTTTCTGTTGCCAGGGTCCCTGCCTCACCATCTGGGGTGACAGTGATGATCCAGAGGATACAGGAGGCCTAAACCCCAGAGCTCCAGGGTTCTTGGGGCTCCCTGGTAAGACAGATTGAGTCTACCTCAACTGCATTCCAGCGCTGACCCTGGCGTGTCTAACTGTGTGATCTGGAGTCAGTCGGCAAATTCTCTCCAGAGTGAGGGTCAGACTGCAGGCCTCGCCCAAATACACCTTTCCGTCCCATGTGGGAAGTGGCAGCATGCGGCCGTGGGTTGGAGGCTCCTGCCCTGAGCACCCTGAACTGTCCTTCATCATCACCCAGATGCCTGTGGTGCTCTCCATGGCCCTGGGGGGATGGAACCAGAATCACTGCCCAGGCCCAGCCCCGGGCGCTGGCCAAGCCCAGAGAGCAGAGGTAAAAGGGGAAGCGCGTGCAGCTTCCGTGTGGGAGGCGGACGTGAGTGCCCTGCTATGTTCTGTACATTATTCAAAATACTAGCATTCTTTGAGGATGTCTGAGGCTCTCAAAGCCAAAACAAAATCTGTTTAAAAGAAAAAACCTCACTGTTCAGGTTTATGTACCTCTTAAAAGTAAAATGGAACCTGGGGATTTTTCCACTGAGGTTTCTACAGAGCCCAAAACAAATACCTCTTCTTTGACAAATAACAGTTCTATGTGATATGAGGACCAAAATAATTCTTGTCATAAAAATCTAATCTTGGAGAACCACTTACTCTGGCTGCATTAAATGTCAATAAGGGAGCCAACATCTGTCATCGCTGTCATTTGGACATTTAATTGCTTTACTGGCTGCTCTAGGAAAGGACATGAGAGAGACCTGAATTGGCATTTGGCTCCCCTTTCTGGGCTAAGAATATTAAAGTTACCCTTGAATAGGACGCAAAAAGACAGCTACCTTTAGCATTTTTGCTGTGATTTCACCCATTTCTCCACACAGAAATGTCTGTCCTGTCAGGCCTTGCAGAGCTATGGCTGGTACGAGAGGAGATATGTCAAAGCAAATAGCAATATTTGTTGTCATAAATGAAAATAAGCGAATTCCTCATTTTTGAGGCTCCTAAAGCTACCACTGGCAACCCAGACCTAGCACTCACTTTCTTATCCTTTTCTGAGGTTGATATTACTGCAGCCTTATGGTAAGATATTACATTTGTGTCATTAAGTTCAGAAAAAAAGCAGCCAATTGCTGGTCACCATTAAATATTTTCCCATAAGGCTGGTTTTCTTAAGTGTCAGGGCTACATAGCTCTTTCCAGGTCCTCTGGATACCAAAGAGCTGCTGATGAGAAGTAGTCAACTAATGCACACAATGGTATCCTATGTGGTGGGGGCTAATGTTGTCCAAAGGCTGCCAGCTACCTAATGCTTAGGGCCTCTCTAGAGCTCATACTCACCCATCAGGCAGGACCTCAGGAACTCCAACAACATGCTTTTCTGAATGTACCGACTGGATAAAAGCACTGGCCACCATCACTAGGTCCACTTCCAGTAAATATAAATTCAGTCTCACTTAGCCCTGTTCTGTTGAAGGGCCATAGGACAGTACCTAAATATCATTCTCAAAGGACTATATAAGTCGTCCAGCCAATTCAAATAATTCTTATCCCCTGTCATGATTCTAACATATTGTTAAAATTAAGCATTCACCTATGTATGTACACAAACTCAGACAGAATTAATGACAGGGTCCCATGAAATATACTGACCAATTGATTACAAGACAATAATCTTAAATACTATATACTGCATATGAATGCTGTCTTAGTTACTTTTCTCATTACTGAGAAAAAAATACCCAACACCCAAAGTTAAAGGAGGAAAGGTTTACTTCAGCTCACAGTCTGTAGAAGTTTTGGTCCATAATCAGCTGGCTCCAAGGCGGGGTGGCATGGCAGAGGACATTGCAGAGGAGAAACAGTCCATGGCAGGGTAGGCAGAAGGCAGTCAGCAGTGAAGCAGCCAGCAGCCCTCTTTCTGCCCTTATATTCTACTCAGGCTGCATGCCCCAGGGTGGCCTTCCCATTGTCCACTCCCAGAGCTATGCCAGACCGATCAGTGGCTCATTTAGTAACCATGCACCCTAGATCCCACCACCTCCGAAAAGCCCCTCCCACGAGTGCATGAGGATTTGGGCAGACATCTACACACAAGCCACGAGAAGCACTATTATGAGAAAAAGTATAGAAAAAGTTTTCAGATTTATAAATCCCAGAGACAATCCCATATCTTGATATAAAACTGTACACTAAACATGGGACAGCCATGAGCTGATGGAGGATTTTGATTTCACAAATCAAGATCAGATTCAATTAAATATTTTAATATTTTTCTTATCATGCCAATACCTGAACAAAAAGCAAGAGGCAGATACTATATCCAATATGCTAAAGCCCATCATCCTAAGCAATCTTCATATAAGCCCAGTGCTACATATTATTTCAGCCCCTTTACGAAGGCAAACATCCAGTCCTATGGGTTCTGAGCACCTTCACATGCAGGGTTGTAAACCTCCTGCTGCAACACTTAGTGCTGGCCCCTTTCCTTCAAAACTGCCCTGTGGGAGTGACTGCTGATTACAGAGCAGAAAATCAACTCACACCACAGGGGCTGTGAGGGTTAAAGTGCCGTGCCTTTAGATGACACCTGTATTTTAGTAAGGCCCTTGTTGTGGCCAGTGTAGGACTAGTCCACCTCTTGGCTGCCCACTGGGAGATTTCGGAGGGCACAAGCCCTCCCGTTACTCCCCAGGTGAAGACAGTATTGAGCAGGGGTCTGACAGCGGCAGAATTCACCTTCCGGTCTTACCACTCCTGTCACAAGAGAAGGCTCCAGACCTTCCCGCTTGGACGCTCACACTCCTGCCTGCTGGCCAAGTCAGATGCCCACGCTGGACGCTGGACCTGTGGCCAGGCTGAGACCTGGGTTCAGGCCTGCGATGCTCTTGGCGGATTTCGCTTTCCTGTTAATCAGGCGTGTGGTGAGTGGAAGCGAGCCAAGGCCACAGAACCGCTTTAAAATGCACCGGATTCGGATTTCAGAGTCTTCGCCTCAGAAGCTGTGATGCTGAGCAAGACACAGCCTTCCACACAGGGCATCAAGGGACCAGGGAACGGACCCGACAAGGGCACAATCCTCAGCTCTGGACAGTCCCAGGCTGCCGAAACTCAGACAAGAAGCACCTGCCCACACGGCCAGGCTGCTTGGGGCACAGCATAAGGCAGCTACACACACTCCAAATTCCAGTTCCCCTCACCAGAGCAAAAGAAGTCAGACCAATTCGACGTGCATGGCCTCACACTCACAGCAACCTCCCGGAGCCTCCAGCCAGGAGCTTCGCTCTGTGCCGCTCTGGGTCACTAGGAAAGGCTGGTGCGGAGAGGGTCACCAGGTGCTCATGTCCTCACTTCAGCTTTCATGCCCTGTCACTCCTTGTGTGTTCGTTCCTTTACCTCCGTCCACACTCAGGTTCTCCCTCAGAGGGTTCGTCTTTTATTCTTGAGTGTGAAAAGCAGCCACTGTCCTGATGGCCACCTGCACAGTGAGGGCCACTGCCTCTGTCTGGTCTGGGATCTGCCGGGACAGACTCTTCCTCTGTGATGATCTCAGGGAGCAGCAGCAACAAGACAGAAAGCCACTGGATTCCAAAGAGAGGCGGAGGAGATTGACTGCAGAGGCTCTCACTCGGGTGTCTGAGGAGAGTGGGATCCAGTGATAGATTGGGAGCTGGTCCCACCTAGGACCTCCGGGCTGTCGCCCCGTCCCCAAGAGGCCAACCTGAGGCCCTGATCTGCAGCCAAGCTCAGGCCCCACCAACCCAGGGACATGTGGCCCAGATGATCTGGGGCTGATGCTTCAGCTCTTCCGGAAAACATCTGCTTCTCTGAAACGGGAGTTGCTGGTCATTAGTTTTCCCTGCGTGGGTACCGATTCGCTACTCAGTCTCTCCCATTTCCGCAAGATGGCTTTCAGCCAGCTTTGTAGTTCTCAGATCTGACTAAACTGACTGCCCACCAAAGCCTCTCCTCTGCCTCTTGCTCTGCAGCGAGGAGCACACGGGAAGCCTCGCACGGCTGGGCTCACCCTGGCCCCAGGTCTGACTGGGTGAAGTGGGCTCTTCCCTGTCCCGGGACAGGTGCCACGCTTCCCGGCCTACCTTGGGGAGCTCTGGGGAGCGCTGCCTGACTAACAGAAAAGCCAGCCACCCTCAACGGACTGTTGCCTAGAAACAAAGAAATCACGCACACACACACACACTCACACACACACACACACACAACATGCACACAGCACTTCCACTGCACCGTAGAGGTGACACCACACTACCTGGCATGCATCTAGTAGTTGAGCTTATTGTACAGAGAGAGTCAGTATCGCCTTTCAGGAGTCGCAGGTATCCTTGACACACCTGTAACAGTCTTCACAGAACCATGAACGTAAATGCTATTTGCACTCACACATTTAATAAAAGAATTGAAAAGGAATACAGAGAGATCCCCTTTAAAATTCTTGGAAGGTCACTTTCTTTTCTAAAAGAAAGTTTTCACTTTTCAGATACGCTATTTTTTACAGTTCTCATTTACAACAAGAATCTGGAGGTGACAGGCTTTCTCGGGCATAATACCCACACTCAGCTTCATTGCTCAAGTGGAAGCTGTCACAGCTGGCCAATGCGGTCAGCTCCGAGTGCTCAGGGAACCAGTTGGCCCCCTGTGTGCTTCTGTGCTCTGGAGGTTCACACACCGCCCGGTACACAGGCGAAATGCTGGGAACCCTTCCGCAAGCCCACAGGACAGTCCCACCAAAAGTCGTGTTTTCCTTACGTGATTTCAGAACCAGGGTGAACTGGAAGGATCTTGACGCAGGTCACATGGATGTTTTAGAAAGTCTCCAGGAGCCCCTCGAGGCTGTGAAGAGGACTCTCCGCCTTCCTAAGCTGGGCCTCGCCAGGCCCTCAGCCACAGACACCTGGTGACTCCTGTCCCAGCCCCAAGAGAGCAGACAGAAATGAGTTTCACATCACAAAAACGGAAATGTGAGGGGAAGGAACGGAAGTCCCTGCAGCTGTTTCTCTATTCCGCAAGGTGGTAACCTGAGTCTGGATGGTGGGAAAGACAGCACGGGGTGTGGAAATGCAGCGTAGATGCAGCTTCCGAGTGAGGCACGACTGCTGGGCTGGCCCGAGGTGTGCAAAGCTTTGGGCTGAAGTTTGGTGGTGAGGAGGTGGCTGTCACCAACACCCGTGAGCCGTCCCGGCCCCATCGCTGCCCCCTCATGGTCACACACAGTTATATGCAGAGGCTGAAGCTGCAGCAACTAGAAAACGAGAATGAGAGACAGGTAAGGTAAGCAAAAGGGAAAGCTCCGTGGATGAACAAACATGACGTAGTCACAAAGCTCCATCCTGCTTGGCGCTGAGAGTGAAAAGACACATGAGGTGGATAACAGGAAGAAAACTTAGCACGAGGGATCACAGGCACAGGAGCATGCACCACACGGCTCCCTTAGCACTACGCTCCAGGGCGGTCAGGCCCGTGAGCCCCCTGCCCGCACGGTGAGTGGGAGCCCCAGGGACATGGCAGAGAAGGCTGGCTCTACGTGTGCTAGGACCGTCCACACAGCCATGCGTGTGTGCAACCTCAGTCACTTCCACCTGGTGGGTGGGCCTGCCCTGGGCACCGTCTAACCTCAGCATACTTCCACAGCTCTGAAACACAGCTCTCCCTCTCTGCCCAACTCCTCCTCACCTGCCCTGGGCCCCCAGAAGTAGGGTTCCTCCTGCTTGACATCTCTGAGGCTGACACAAGTTTCAGGCTGCTTTGGCCCTTCATGGTCCTGCAAAACTAATGGCAGAAACCTCCCTGTGCCCTGAGCCCAGGTCCCCTGGGAGCCGAGGAGGACACTCTGGAAAGTCTCTGCATGATTCACTCAATCAAATCAAATACTATCCAGAAATGCTCTTTTTAGCCTAGATTTCTGGTCTGTTCCTAAATTATGCTAGAGGGATCTTGTGCTGCACAGCCACCTTCAGGACTACTAGGTCTCCAGTTACCCTGGCCCCAGAGCCAAGCCCTGGCATGGGAGAGAGTGTTCTGGGGTCTCCGGCCCACGAGAGCTCTGGACCAGGGCTCCCGAACACCCCCCAAGCCCTGGCTCCTAGAGCAAGATGAACCCAAACAGCAAATCAACTGCCTCAGGGATCGTGGGAGAATACACCATGGATGGACTTGCAGAAATGCCATCACTTCCTCTTCCAGTGTCCTCTCCCCACCTCTGGGTGTCAGTGTGACCTCAGGCAGCAGTTGTTTCTGGGAAGAGAAATCACAGGGAGTTCTCTAAGCTTCTCCTCTTCTCGTGTGTTATTGCTTCATTTGTACAATTGGTATTTTCTTATAGTCACATAAAAGGTTAAAGGATTAACGAAAAATACTTCCATGCTGAGTCAGAGATGAGTGTGTAATTGTAACAGTTAATGCTCCTTTTATTGCCCATATGTTATTAAAAATTGCATAAGCCTGGACAAGGCTGTCCAAAGATGATGTTATATCATTTGGAGCAAAGAAGCCCTGCAGCTGGCCGCAGCCCTGCTTTCATTTGGTTCCCAGGACAGCTACAGGCTGTGAGCTCTCGAGGCCCAGCCTTGGGGAGACGTGGACCCGGGGGCCAGCCTCTCCTCCCATCCCGCCCAGGTCTCACCATGTGGAAAGTGGGCCGCTGGACTGCAGAGGGCCTGCACTGCTGAGTCTGTCCCCAAGCTGTGCTGCAGAAATGCAGCACTGAAATGAGCAAGTCTGGCTCTGAGAAGGACACAGTGAGCAGGTGTCTCTCTGACTCACAGCAGAAGTTTGCTACTTGAGCTTTGAGTCTCCACAGAGTTGGAAAAATGGACTCTGATGCCCCGATGAGCTGCCGAGATGTCTCGCAATCCTGGACTTGAGGATGGTACGAGAGGGAAGCTAAACACAGTCACGAAGAGCTGTCACATCTCGTGAGTCAGACGAGGGGAAGTGGCTATTTTACCTTGGTCGGGAAAATCATCCAGCACAAGTGGCCATTCTGTGAGGCCAAAGCCAGTAAAGGCACTGCAAACCCACCCGAGACCACCTGATCCAAATGGACTCCATGCAGACTCCTGTCCCTTCCTCACTGTGTCCTGCTCCAGCCGAGATGCGGACCCCAGCACCACCCAGGTGCCACTGAGGACCCCAGGCCGCCACTGAAGACACCCTGAGAGCCAGGAAGGAGACAGGGGACAGATCCTGGCAACCCGGGCTGGGCCCAGGGTGCAGAGGGGCTCCTGCCCCACGGCTCTGTCTCTGCCCGGGACACACCCACCACGCCCGGCCCTACTACAGCTTCCAGCACCTCACTGCTTCTTAAGGTCATTCCACATATTTGTTTTTGTTAGTTTAATTATTATAAAGTGCAAGTAGCACAAAATTTGCCTTCTTTTTACTATTTATTGTGCAACATTTTGCTTTTCACTGTGTTTTCGTGTATGCATACATGTCTTGATCATGTCCATTGCTCTCTTCCCACTCCCTTTCTCTGGTATAACAGTAGTCACCCCTCTGCTTTCATGTCAGCCCTGTTTAGATTCCACACATTATGGGGAACTTGAGACTGGCACATTTTACTTAGCACAATGATCTCCAGTTTTATCCATTTCCCTGAAAATGACACAATTTCTCCCTCTTTGCAGCTGTGTAGTACTCCCCTGTGTCCATATCCACATTTTCTCTGTCAAAGGGTGCCTTGGCAGGTGCTGTATCCCTAGTACAGCATCACCTCGCTCTGTAACTCAAAGGCTTGAGTCACTCCCCAGCGACCTGTGAGTTTCATGATCTCCACCCTAGTGTGATGGTGGCCCAAGATACCTTAACAGCGTCCTTGTCCTCTCATCCAACCACCTTCAGTATCTAGGCAGCATGTAAGCTGCACAGCTGTCTGCTGTAAACTACAGGGAAGGTGGAGGCTAAGTGAGACACATCTGAAACATCCAGGTTGTCTGTGGGAAAGAAGCCCAGGGCTGGGCCGTGGGATCAGCCTGGACAAGGGTAAGAATGGAGGCTTTTTAGCTCCTGCTTAATGTTCACTCCTACTCATTACACTATTTGTGAGATAGGCTCAAAGAAGTGTCTGGAAAATTTGCTTTTCTACTGCTACAAACAGAATTGCATGGCAGTCGAACAATTAATTGCTTTCCAAGTTTTTGTTCCAAGCTCATCATAAGTTCTGATGCCATTTTACGCAAGAGTTATCACAGTCACCTTTATCACATTGTCCAGGAAGAGATAGCTCTACCCACAACTCTGCAAATACCATTGGTTTTTACAGGTCAGTCTTCTGGTGAAAGAGGAGGAATTTCTTAAGTCTGAAATATTTGAGGATGTAGCCAAGACAGGGAAAATATTGAAAGCCTGTAACTGAAATTTACTTAATACAGGAACAATTTGGGGCCTGCATTTCCTGTAATATTCCCTTGATCAGGAGCCATTACATAATTATGCAATATATTTTTGTAATATAAATCAATCGAACCCATACTAAGTAACTTTCTTTTGAAGAAGCTGAAAGAAGGATGAGATTGAGAAAGTATGAACAGAGGAAAAAGCATTGATTTTTTTTCGTCCTCCTTTTCTTTCTTATAGGTTCATTACAAGTAAGCAAAGAGCACGAAAATAATCACATAATTTCCGGTAGCAATCAAAATTGCTAATGCAGTGTGCA
This sequence comes from Heterocephalus glaber, assembly GCF_000247695.1. The sequence continues at coordinate 7,145,040 of NW_004624731.1, forward strand.
CATTTCCAGTCATTCTCTATAAACTGGAGCATTAATTTCAAGTGGAATTCTGTCTGAGTGGGTGTGTAGGCTGGATTTTCCTGAAGAAGGCAAGAACTTGAGACCAGATCCCAGCCTCAGTAGCTCCTTTGAGTGATGTCAGAGATCACAGATAGGAAGGTGGGAAAGTAGGACATGGATGAGAAGGTAGCAGCAAAGAGAAGTCACAACAGTGGGTCACTGGTGGTCACCCCCATGAGCAACCCTGGGAGCCGGTACCAGTCGTGGACCTCAGTCATCTCAACACAGGGTGCAGGACGGGGGCACTTACACATGAACCCCACCACTCACCATGTGAGCACTTACCAGAAGACTGCTCAGCACTTCTGGGCTGCTATGCACACAGGCAAGGAAAGATAGATGGAGGGCATGGAGCAGGCAAGTGGAAGGACAACAGAGGAGGGCATGTGATGTGACACAGAGCATACTTCTCCACATGAATGGGGCCTGGTAACCTGTTCAACCACCTGGTCTACCCTGAATCTTTTCCGTGATTTTAAATGGCCTGTGTGACATTCCTTATCTTCTTTTTGGTCACATACTGGTTTATTGAACGGCTACAGAAATCTCTGTTGGCATTTGGAATTTCAGTTTTCTTCTTTATGGTGTATATACTGAGGAAGCATTCTTCTACCAAAATACTTCATGCATGTGGAATGATATCATCATGATAAATAGCTAGTGACTGAAATACTGCACCATGGGGTGTCAAAATATTACAGCTTTTGATTTGCACCACAGAGCTGCTCTCTAGAATATATCTGCTCTCTACAGAGATGATACTAATTTGCACAGTTAGCCATGTGTATCATTTTTATTATTTCCCCTAATATTGAATGAAGTGGGTGGGGCCGCCCTGCAGAGATGAGGGTGGTAGAGGTGGTGCTTGCTCTAGAGGGCTGGAGTGCAGAGCCCAGGACCAAGGATAATCACTCTTCAGCCCTAAGGCCTAATGGAATTTGGCTTGCTAGATTTCAAACTTACCCCTTGTCATCCCTTCCTTCCTTCTAACTTCTCCCACTAGCAATGGGAAGGTCTATCCTCAGCCTGTCCACCACTATATTTCGGAAGCACATGATCTACCTGCTTTCAGAGTTCCACAGTGGTGACGACTCTTTGACTCAGGATGAATCATACCTCCAGTCTCATCCATGTCAGATTTAGATGAGATTTGGGACTTTAGATGTGATGCTGGGTTGAGTTAAAGTTGGGGGGGGGGGCATGAAATGAATATGCTTTGTATGCAAGAAGTGAGTAAGGGGGCCAGGGTTGTAGCTCAATGGTCCTGGCACCTGCCTCACAAGTGCAAGGTCCCAAGTTCAATCTCTGGTACCAAAAATAAAGAAGGGGACCAGGGCAGAATGCCGCAGTCAGGACTGCATCCCTTCAAACTGCATGTGTTGAAGCCCTAATCCCCAGAGTAACGGTATAAGGAAAGGGGTCCCTGGGAGCTAATCACACCTAAGAGGAGGCCATAAGGGCAAGGTTATCCTCCTGCCTCCGCCATGTGCAGGAGCTGAGCGCCTGGCCCTCCCCAGTACCTGACCATGCTGCCCTGCGATTTGGTCTCCGACCCTCTGTGACTTCCGCTGTTTAATCCACCTGGTCTGCGCTGTCTCTTATGGCGGCTGAAGAAAACGAATCCACTTGCTGTAATTCCACATTCGAGATCCAAGACCTCCTAAGGATGTGTGGGCTTGAACAAACACACCAGACAAGGGCTGGGCTGGAGGGACAAGGCTGCTGAGATGAGGAAAGCATAAGACATTAGCACAGGGAGCTGGACTAACGCTGAGCTAGAGAAGGGGAGAAGTCAGCAGGGGCCTCTTTCCTGTCAGTCTCTGTGGACCACTCTGAGGCCAGGCCCCTCTCAGGCCCCTGGAACAGCACTGCTGCCAAGAAAGGGGCCCACAGAGCAGTACCTGGCTGGGCCCATCTCCAGCTCGTGTCTCCTGACTGCCGATCTTCTCACCTCTGCACTGCCCAGCCTCCACGGGCTGCACCTCATCAGCAGCCACGCTTTTGCTGTCTAAGCTCTGCCTGCCACAGGGCCATGCTAAGAAACACCTTCTACAAAGAGGGCATGTTTTACTACGACAGGAATACTCCAACGACCTTGTAAAAACAATATTGCACAAAAGACAACCCAACCCAGTCTCTTTGTTTGTGATGGCTATTCACATGCCATTATATTTTAGGAAGCAAGTAATAAAGGTTCCAATTACAACCCGGTATAAAATCATTGCCTGAAAAATAAAACAGATGGAAGTGGATTCATAGCTTTCAGATAAACGTACTGAAATAATGTGATTTAGTGACGAAGTTTAACTTGATCAGAACCCTCAAATATAGAGTCATTCAACATGTTCATTTTCCAGTTTGTCTTTGGTACGAATTTATTTTAAAAATTAAACTTCCTGTGTAAATCAGAAATGGAGAGGAAATTTGATATTATAGGCAAAAATTAATTCTGAGTGATTTCATTCTATAACTGAAGAATATTTCACAGCAAATGCTAACACGTATTGACAAGGTTGTTTACATGAATGATAAATCTGAACCTCCACATTTTGATTCAGAAATTCAAAAGTATGAGAACTGGGTAGAAAGAACCTGTTTAACCAACACAGATTAAATTTTGGGGTTTCAGTTCATCTCAAAATTCATGGGAATGTCTTCCTTAAGAAAATGTGTTACTAGGAACATGGTGTCCAGGTGACTCAAGAAAGAGTCTACCATGCTCAATTTGGAGAACATTTTCAGGAATGTCGTGCCCAGCAGGGGAACGCTGTGGACTGGAATACTGTTAAAATAATCAACATATTCGTGAAAATCAAGAGTGTGAAATTCAGGATCTGAAGCAAATGTCATGTGGAGTGTACATGGTTGGAAGAACCAGGAATGTTTGACCTGCAGAAGCAACGACGCCTGAGAGACCTTCTGCTCTCTTAAACAACTGAAAGCCATTATCAGAAAAAAGATACGCTCTTGCAAATTTCAGGTCTTTGTCAGAGACAGATTTCCAGGACGATGTCTAATCGTGGGGCGAGAAGTCTGCGTGGCAGTGACCTCCCTGTGACTGGACCTAACTGCAGAGATAGAATGGCCATTTAATTCACGGGTCACTCCACACTGGGGCTGGGGGTGGGCAAGGACAGCAGCGGCTGCCCCAACACTGTGCTACCTGCTGGAGAACCCTCAAAAAAGACCTAATTTTAAAATTTAGAAAATCTTAGACAACCCAAAAATATATCATCATGTGAATCTCACCCAGCAAATATTTTAAAACTTATCATAATCATTATTATTATTATTAGGTATGCTGAGTATTCTTTACACATTCTAGGTAAGTTCTCCTCCACTGAGATAATATTTTTTAAGTTAAAAGAATCCACATATATCTTCAAAGCTTTACACAACTATACTATCAATTGAACGAAATGCATTTCTGTTACAAATGCCAGGGGCCTCGGAAGCACTCATTCATTCAGAAAATGAAGATTCACTGTGCTGATATAACTAACAACTGAAGTTTGAGTTACGTGGAAAAGACACATCTGAATTCTCTTTCAGAGTAGGGAAGGGCCTTCCAAGGGGAGGATATTCGCGGAGAAACTTCTCCAGGCAGCAGCAGAGGACAAAGCAAGGCAAGTATGCCCACACCAAACCCTTCACAGAAAAATGAGCACACCAAAGCCAGGCATGAGATCAGCAAGTCATGGAAAGGCCCCATCCTGAGGTGTCAGCGACAAGGTGCGCGCCAAGAACTGGCCAACAGGAAGGGCAGCGCTGGGCACCAACCAAGAGCTGTGTCCCCCGGGGCTACTTAGACTGCTCGGCTGCAGATCAGGGCCTCAGGTTGGCCTCTTGGGGACGGGGCGACAGCCCGGAGGTCCTAGGTGGGACCAGCTCCTGATCTGTCACTGGATCCCACTCTCCTCAGACACCCGAGTGAGAGCCTCCGCAGTCAATCTCCTCCGCCTCTCTTTGGAATCCAGTGGCTTTCTGTCTTGTTGCTGCTGCTCCCTGAGATCATCACAGAGGAAGAGTCTGTCCCGGCGGATCCCAGACCAGACAGAGGCAGCGGCCCTCACTGTGCAGGTGGCCATCAGGACAGTGGCTGCTTTTCACACTCAAGAATAAAAGACGAACCCTCTGAGGGAGAACCTGAGTGTGGACGGAGGTAAAGGAACGAACACACAAGGAGTGACAGGGCATGAAAGCTGAAGTGAGGACATGAGCACCTGGTGACCCTCTCCGCACCAGCCTTTCCCAGTGACCCAGAGCGGCACAGAGCGAAGCTCCTGGCTGGAGGCTCCGGGAGGTTGCTGTGAGTGTGAGGCCATGCACGTCGAATTGGTCTGACTTCTTTTGCTCTGGTGAGGGGAACTGGAATTTGGAGTGTGTGTAGCTGCCTTATGCTGTGCCCCAAGCAGCCTGGCCGTGTGGGCAGGTGCTTCTTGTCTGAGTTCCGGCGGCCTGGGACTGTCCAGAGCTGAGGATTGTGCCCTTGTCGGGTCGGTTCCCTGGTCCCTTGACGCCCTGCGTGGAAGGCTGTGTCTTGCTCAGCATCACAGCTTCTGAGGTGAAGACTCTAAAATCCAAATTCCTCCTCTACAGCTCATACGGAGCCTGTGGGTAGGAAGCAGGAACCCTCTGCATACAATTTGGTGTTGGAGCATCACCATGGCAACAATAACCCCAAAGAGAAGACACACAGATTTTGCCCTGAAAATTAAACAGCTGCAGCAGCAATCTTCTTCACTATCCGGCAAGTCATGCAAATCCAGATAAGACCCTGACAGTCCTCTAGCTGGTTTCCAGTAAATAAACCACAGTCATCTGCCAACAAAACATTTCCTAAACCAAAATCACAAACTTTCCATTCCTAGGCCAGTAGTGGGAAGCATCCATTTATCACATGTGCCACAGTTTTTATTTAATTGCATAATGTGGGTATCTGTTTTATACCCTGGTTCTCAGGTAATACATCTTATGTTTTGACAGCACCCCTTTAGATGAGAAACAAGTGGGTAATAAGAAAATACATTTTTTAAGAGGAAAAATAATTATTTTTCAGCCTCACCTTGGACGAGCTCTCAAGACTTAGGTGGAAGAAACATTTCTCTCATTTCTTGAGAGCCGGTAGACAGAAAGGAAAAAGCTCAGACTCTGGAGTCAAATAAACAAGCTTTGAATCTTAGCCATGCTGACTAAAAGGTGCAAAGTGGTCAAGTCCCCTAACACCATTTAATCTCATTTTAAAAGATAAAATAGGAAACAATAATACTCAGTTTTTCAAGACTGTTTGGAACATTGGAGGTGATGTCTCAAGCATTTGTTGTGCAATAGGAGGTCAGAACAACAAGTGATGGCGAATCACCCGTGCTCCTGCAACTGCTGGGTGGGGTTTCCATGACCCTAGAGCTCTTGGACTTGGACTTGCTTGTTCCTAGAAGCTTGGAACAGTATTAGCAATTGCTAATTTTTATAGACTGTTTAAAATGTCAAGGTCTTAGCAAAGACACCTAATTCTGAAGTTGGAGAAACTGCTCTTTCTTTCTGTTAGAGTTAATATGAATGCAAGTCACTAATATCTGGGAATGTTTAAGGAAACCCAGAGATGTGAGTTTTAATCCAGAAGAAAGGGGAAGAACAGAAAAACCCGTAACTTGCCGGCAGTTGGTCCACTCAAGTCTTCATATAGAAATCCTGATTAATATTAGCCATTATTAATTTACATATTAAGATTTTATCGACAACCTTTAAAAAATGAAACTGAAGCATGCTTTACTTAACGGCAGGGATATGTTCTGAGGGAAGCATCATCAGGAGATTTTACAATTGTAGGAACATCTTAGAGTGTACTGACATAGCATAAGGCAGCCACAATGTCACTAAGCAATAAAATGTACTGCAGTCTGTTCACCACCAAAGCACTGTTACGCAGCCCCCAACTGTAACATATGTAACCTCCAAACAAACAGAGCCAATAATGAATCCACTGAAGGCAAACGTATTAGTCAGCTCTCCCACTGGTAAGACAACATCCCTGGCACCTACAGTTTAGAGGAGAAAGGGTTAATTTGGCTTACAGTTTCAGATGGTTCACTCCATGGTCAGCTGGCTCCGGAACAGAGACCTTAGGACAGAAGGGTTTGGCGTTGGAAAGCTGCTCACCCCATAGAGGCCAGAAGCATACAGGACCATAAAGAGAGTCAGAAAGAAACAGATATAGAGCCAAAGTTCATGCCCCATGACCCACACAGCAGTATACTTCACTGGCCTAGGCATCTGCCAACCCAGTCCAGTCAACAATCATTGACCTTTGTAGCGAGATAGGAGAGGGAAAGCAGAGGGAGAAGAGAGCAGATGGCACTGAGGAGACATTGGAGTAAGTCCAAACACCCACAACAATCAGAATAAAGGTAAATGAACTGCAATACCTGGTTAAAAGTAAATGAAGTTTACTGAATGATAAAAATAAATGAACCAAAATACCAGATTGTCACAGGAAATAAAATGCATGTCCTACTTAGAGTGGTCAAGAGTGATACCTAAAGATACAGAAAGGCTGGAAAGAAAACCATAAAAGATAGTAAAAGTACATTTTATCAAACAAGCCCTTTGTAAACAAAGCTGTAAAATCAAAGCCTTCTTGCTATTTAGAGTCCTCTAAATGGCACAGTGAAACTGTTCTAAAATGATTCTAGGTATGTTGTAGAATTAGGAAATGCGGGGCCAGGGACGTAACTCAGTGACACTGCCAAGTTCAATCCCTGGTGCCAAAAAAGAAATGCATAAATGTGTTGCTGGGATTCAGGCTTCTAGCAGCAAAGAAAATACACACCTACATTCTGTGTATGGGTGCATTCACATTCTATACATCTCAGAAACCATGGGAAAAAAGAGAAAGACAAACACAAAACATCTGGAATAAAAAAATCATAGCTAAAGGAACATTTACGACATAGTAAACATATGTTGAATATGCCAGTAAATTTGAAAATATAGACAAATTTTTGATCTTGCATAAAGTTATTTGAGACATAATAAGAAATTAAACCCATGAGTATACCTAAGCACAGAAACTGAGTAAGTGGTTACCATTCGAACACCTTCTCTTCAGAAAATGACAATGACTTTAGGATTTACAGATATTTTGTATTAAATGTGCAGATTTTTAACAAACCATTCCAGAGAACAGGTCTATAAGGATAGCATAATTTTGACCAGAAATAAGAAAAAGAGGTATGAGGATGGAACATTATGTAGCCAATCTCCCTGATAGCAGAGCACATAATCCCTAAGTGTTGTGTCCTACAGAACAGGGGAGTGTCCCCACAGGAGGAGCAGAGGGGCGCTCCTGGCAGACTGGACTGGGGAGAGAGACAGCAGGAGCTGCGTGGTCCCTGCAAAGCTGTGTCCCTCGGGGATGAAGTGGAAGGAGCAGGGCCTCTCTTCCTTACTCGCCGGTTGTTCCGGAAACCAGCCCATCTCAAAGCGCGGCCTGACACCTTCCCCTGATCTGGACCCTGTGCTTCCCAGAGGTGACGTCCGATGCCAACGTTTGGTGGCAAAATCCACAGGAGCGTCCATCCGCAGGCTGGGAGGATCTGGCCCAGCTGCACCTGGAATTCGGGATCCTCCAAGGAGAGACCAGAGAGGCCCGCCAGCAGCAAGCATCCCCCATGGAGCTGTTTCAGGGCTGGGTGAGCAGCTGTGTCCACACCAGGCCCAGCTCCTGCGGTCCAGACATCGCACTGGACAACTGCTGCCTCCACTCATGAACTTCTTACCTCCTTGATAACTTATGCAAACAAAACCGGTAGTCTTTGTGTATGGAGAACCTTGTTAATAATGAGATCACTTATTCATGAAGCATCTTTAACAGAAATTTTACAATAAAAATATGAAACTAACCAGATTTTTAAAACTAAGGTGCTATATTTTCGTGGTGTGGAGGGTTTTTCTGTGGCCTCGAGGTCAGGAGCAAGGAAGCCCTCTCCCGGTTTCAGCCCGCGGAGGCCCCCAGTGCAAGGGCTGAGCAGTTGCCGTGCTGCCAGACAGGGCCAGCACTTACATTTTGTTCTGTGGAGCTCTGTGCTTCTCTGCAGCCTCTGCGTCCTTGCATTTGCTTCTGACATTGAAAATCCAGTGTCATGGAGAGGAGACGTCATCACCTCTGTGTCCCCCCGCTGTCCGGCTTGGGCACCCATTCTGACGCCCATTCTGACCCTGCCACTCACCTCGGGTCGGGTCACCCGTGTGCCCGATGCTCCTGTCCCTGCAATGCCCTTTTTCCTTTTCAGAGACATTATACAATATTTTTCTTCTCCTCGCAGGTCGAGGCAACAAACTCTTTATCTCAGGTACCTCTTGGTGCTTTCTTTCCACTCCTTTCCATACCTCCTCTGGGACCTGCTCTCACTGATGGAGGGGAGGTGGAGAAGGAGCTCCCAGCAACAGGCTCCGGGCCCAGGCAGAAGCGAGAGTCATTGATAGCGAAGCCCCCTGACCCTGCACACAGAGGCGCTGAGTTCCCAGCATATGTTACTCCACAGTATGAGCCAGAAGCACTTCCACGTCCACACGAGAAACCCCGATGTCCTGGAGGCTGCCTACGCCATGAGACATTATTTAGTCATTAGAGTCAGGTTGATAAAAAAATAGGAAAATATTCAGCATGCATCATGAGGCAGAAAAGGCTGACAGTGAAATATGCCATGCTTTCAGTTTTTATTAAAGTACACACTGCATGTGTTTGACAAATGGCGTATACACACACACACACACACACACACACACACACACACACACACTGAAGTATGCAGATGTCAGAATGAGAGCCCGAAAATAAACAAAGGGTTCACTTCCATCACTTCCATGACAGTGCCAGCCATCCCAGCATCTTTAGAGCCGAGCTAGATTTATTTTGCATTCAGTCTCTGCCTTTTAGCAGCCTGCAAGCTGGCCTCCTTCCCGGATTGGATCTTGGCTCCTGCTAGCGTGGAGCCAACTGCTGAAGTACAGAATCCTAGGAGCCAAGAGGCTGGAGAGGAAGGCCTGGGGTGAGCTGGCCACCTGTGGGCTCCCGGGCGGAGGCCACACGGAGCCACCCAGGAAGGGGCTCTGGGCGCTGTCCTACAGCAGTTCTTTCCATCTGGTTGTGTCCCATGACTGTGACTTCTCTGCCCCCCTCCCCTGACACTTCCTACTTTACCCTGTCTCCCTGTGAACTGCTCCACTAGAGCATGAACTAGCCTCATTGCGGACAGTCTACTACACCTGCAGGGTAAGAGGAGCGGGCACAGGATCCTGAGAAGGTTAGCGGGATGGCTCCGCCTAGGATCAGAGCCTCAGGCAGCTCAGGGCTGGGCTAAAAGGAGGGGCTGGGATTCCCAGAGGTGAAAAGTGAGTGCTAAAGAAGGAAAGGATTGCACAAAGGAAATGCAGGCGGATGAGCAGAGACAGCAGGTCCCAGGTGGGAGAGGTCCTCTGGGGGAACCCAGCGAGGGCCCACAGCTCCTGCCAGAAGCTGTTCCAGGAAGGGGTTCATACCCTCCAAAGCAGGTTTCCAAGTGGCCATGATTTCAACAGAAGCCAAACGCTTAGCTACAACTCTACCCCCTCTCATCTGCTGGGGCACTCTGGACATCTGTTTACTTAAAAGGAATGGATCCACAAGAGATCTGTGATCTACTAAAATGGTTCAGTGTCTGGATTTCAGTAGCAAACACATGACCTCTCACAGGTAATAAAATGCATAGAATACACACACAGGCATACACACACATACCAGTGAGTGCGGGTAAAACTGGCAAAGTCAAAATATGATCTTTACATTATGTAAACGCCTATATCTCGGCTGTGATGTTGTGCTTTAGTTTTGCAAAATGTTACCTTTGGAAGAAACTAGGCAGAGTACATAAGAGAGTTCTCTATTGTGTCTGTTTTTCCTTTAAATTAAATTTGATCGGTATCCTCTTAGTATACAAAATAACCAAAGGGAATTTGTGCCTGTATGTAATATGTCTTGATTTTTCTTTTTTCCCCATTCCTTCTTTTCCCTTCCCTTCAAACCTTCTTTCTTTTTTTTTTTGGTTTTGTTACTTTTGGTACCAGGGATCGAACTCAGGACCTTGCACTTTAGAGGCAGGCGGCGGCACCGCTGAGCTACATCCCCGGCCCCCTTCTTCCCCTCTTTATTCTTAAGTTTGTTTCCAGTTTTATCTATTCTTTTTTCCTCTTCTCCTTACTATTTCTTACTACTGTGTGTGAATCTACAGTTATCTCAACAACTTTTAGTACTATTTTCCTTTAATTTTTGTCGGTGCACGTTTGCAGTGCCCACTGCTCACATTCCTTGCGTGAGGCTGGTGCATGCACAGGACATGTCTTAACTCCTTCCCATCCTCTTCCCTGCTCCACCCCCTCCCTCCACCTCTTAACCATTTGAAAATGATCTGTCCCCTACTTCCCATCATCTGTCTTTTATTTTGCTCTTTATTTATACTTTGGGTTTCTCATATAAGAGATACTGTGTGATATGTAAGCTCGTGTGTCTGATTTATTTCACTTATGGTTATGGTCTCAAGATGCATTGATTTTCCTATAAATGATACAATTTTATCCTTCTTCACAGCAGAGTATTACTCCATTGTGTGTAAATACCACATTTTCTTCATCCAGTCATCAAGCTAACAACCTGAAAAATAAAATATATTCTCAGCTCTTGGCTTGAAAAACAAACTTCATAACTACCTGGAATCACCAGTCCCGATTTTGAATTCCCTTACTCTGGAGTTTTGATCTGGAATGTGGCTGCCCTACCCAAGGGCCCCTCCTCTCCCTTACCTATCTCCACCTACCTGGAGCAAGGTACCCGAAGCAGGTACATGGGCACCGTGTCTGGGGAACTTGCGGTCTCCAACCTCCTACTCAGGGCCCTGGCAGCCTCCTGCATCTCTGAGAGCGAGCTCAGGGCCTCAGGGTGGGAGGCTCTGGTCTTGGGAACTCACAGGAGTCTGCAGGGCTGAGCTGGGGTGCAGGCAGCCTTGGAGCGGACCCAGCATGTGGGCCCCGCTAACTACCGCTTCTCCCCATGCACAGGGCAGAGTCAGACAAGGGCAGCAGGGTCTAAACCAGGGATGTTGTCAGCATCTGAGAGTGATAGGTGGCAACATGGTGACCATTTTAGAGACAAACATGGAGACTCAGAGAGATAACGCCTCCCACACCTGAGAACTGAGGACAGCAGTTCTTGCAGCTGTGCCAGAAGCGAGGCCCCGTGTAACCTGGAGGACCAGGGACTCACCACCTCCTGGTGGAAACCCAAGGAGTACGCCCATGTGCCCAGCCCAGGGGTCCGTGAGGACCTTCCATCTGCTCACAGGTGTCCCAGGTATGACTCAGATACACAAGGGGCCTTTTTCAAGACCCATGTGGCTCATGTCCTGAGACAGATTATTATTGAAATCCCATCTCATTCAACAGGCACTGGCTGGGAACGGGCGCCCTGCGCTTAGACACTACTCATTATTTCCAGCACCGGCTCATTAATCTTCATTAATCCAGATGCCAGCTCTGCAGCATAAAAAATAGATGCTGAACTCATAGGAAGGGATTATGCAGAGCCCAGCACAAGAGCAGCACTTGCACAAGCGTCCCTGGGACCCTCGTGGGGATCTCACCTACTTTTCATTCGTTCTAGACATGTTTTACTAGTTCTTAAACAACAAATAGATCAGATGGAATAACCTAATCCATCCACCAGAAAGATGGACAGAAAGGAGGTGGACAAAGATGGACCATGACAAGAAGTAGGATTGGAGGAGAATTAAAGAAAGTTGGAGTTAAACGTGCTGATTTATCAACTACAGTCCTCCAAGAATCTTGCATTTCTAACCCTAAAAAAGAGGTGTGAGCTCCCCCCTCAGTTGCTTCAGGATCCCCCTCTTCATGCTCAGTGTGCCCAGTGTCCATCTCCACAGCTGGGCAAAGACAGATCCCTCTCCCGCCCAGTGGGAGAAGCAGGACCCCCAGGGGGTGGGGGGGGTGGCTTGGTGGTGGACCCTAGCTGGGGCCTGGACTTAACCCCCAGCACTGAAAACACAGGGTCCCCAGAAGCAAGTCTGGAGGAGTGACCCTGGACAGCCCTCACACACCTTTCCATCTCTGGAGGAAATGAGGTCTTGAGCAGAAATAGAGGAACCTCAGGGCAGGACCCATGTTCTTCTGCCAGCCAGGAACATGCACTTCGGGAATCTCCTCTGTAGTCCAGAAAGGTACAGTTTTGAAATCAGAAATCTCCATGTAAGAAAAATATTACTTCAGGAAGATGGAATTGGTGGGGCAGAGTGCAGTACTGGGGATGAAACTCAGGACTTTGTGCTTTCAAGGCAGGCGTGGTGCCGCTGAGCTACATCCCAGCCCTAGGAAGATGGAATTGCTTTTAAAAAGGTAAACAATATTCTAGGAACCATAAATGTGAAAAAAGAAAATGAGGTATTTGGTTAAGCTTGAGAAGATTAGACATAGGTTCAGTTCAACTAAAGTGTTTGTATTTCTTTTCAGTTTCTTACAATTAATGTTCTGCTTATCTATTTTAAAATGAGGGAAAAATAGGAAACCTTTCTCAAAATGATAGATTCAACTAGCAGAATCTAGAAATGTGAAACAATTTGAAACGTGTGCAGAGAATTCACCTGCAATATTTTTCTTGTATAAAATATGCTGGAAGTAAACGAAATGGGTCAGGAACCTGGCTGGATCTCAAAGGACTGAAGAAGCCGAGAGAAGAGAGGGCCAGGGCCAGGGAAGAGGAGCAGAGAAGGGAAAGGGGCAGGAACGCAGGCCCTGAAGATGCTGGGCAGAGATGGGGCTCCAGCACGAGATGGACAATGGCCATCCAACAGTGCCTGCTGCCTGCACACTTACTAGGACCTTCTCCAGTCACCCAGGACCCTCTCCAGTCACCCAGGACCTTTTCCAGTCACCCAGAACCCTCTCCAGTCACCCAGGACCTTCTCTAGTCACCCAGGACCTTC
>NW_004624731.1:7159575-7308777 GCF_000247695.1 Heterocephalus glaber
CTCCAGTCACCCAGGACTTTCACCAGTCACCCAGGACCTTCTCCAGTCACCCAGGACCTTCTCTAGTCACCCAGGACCTTCTCCAGTCACCCAGGACCTTCACCACTCACCCAGGACCCTCTTCAGTCACCCAGGACCCTCTCCAGTCACCCAGGACTTTCACCAGTCACCCACGACCTTTTTTAGTCACCCAGGACCCTCTCCAGTCACCCAGGACCTTCTCCAGTCATCCAGGACCTTCTCCACGGTTACCCAGCCCTGGGTCAAGATCTTCCTGCCGAGGAAGGAAACACAGACTTGCCTTCTGGTGCTTCCTGTCTTCATCTAATCTGGCTGCAGCTGTCTCCTCTGCTGTTTCCACCACTCTCTTCCCTCCTCTTGACTGGCTTGCTGATTCCCAGAACCTCACACATGTGCCCCACTTCCACCACTGCCCTTGCTCTCTCCTGTGCCTGGGCTGCACACAGCTGTCTCCCTCGGGTACTCAAGGCCCTACTGACACATCTCCCTCATCCAAGAAAGCTCTCCTGGCCACACACCCAACCAGCAAGATTGTTCCCTGACACCTCTCCTCCCACCTTGTCTTCTCCCTGTGGGTTTCTGACTGACTCTGTGCCGTCTATCCACTCGCATGCAGCCTGAGCTGCACGCTGGTTTTCCAGATCATGAAAACAGACCCACACAGCCCAGCATGCAGTGAGCCCTTGACAGCATTTGTAGAGGGAACAATGCAGCCCATGAGCTCCTGGCCCTGAGGTCGCACAGGAAGACCATGCGTCCTGAAAGGAGGGGTGAGATCATTGAGAACTGCAGACCCAGAGAAGCTAGGACGTGGAGAGCCGCGTTTCTAAAGACCCAGTTCAAGCCCCAGAGTGCAGCACAGTTCCTGACAGCAGTGGGTGTTCCTTAAATGTTTCCTGGTGGTAGGATATTTTCGGGTAAAGAAAATGGAGAGATTTGTTTCTGTCCCACAGGGGAGCAAGGAGCACACACTCACCTCACTACAAAATCGTCTTCTCTGGATTCCTCTTCCTCACAGCCTACACTGGGGACCTCTGGGTGTTTCTGCCCCACAGGCTGTGGGAGCTTCCTGTGTCCCAGGCGTCTGCTGGGAATTCTGTCTCTGGGAAACGTGATAGCACTGGCACAGGGAGGGATGGTACTCAACCCCAGGGGCCCGACTCCCAGTCACAGACCTACCCCTGAGGTAGCCGCTGCCACCAGAACCCTGGCTGCAGCCTCCAGAGGCGCTCGCTGGGGCCAGAGTCTGATTTCCCAGGGTGAACCCTCGTCCTCGGTGACATGGGCTCCTCGGACAAGAATGGCTGCCCAAGGTGGCCAGGAGCAGTGCCTAAAACACAGTCCGAGCAAGAGCTTCCAGCCAATGTGTGTCTGCCTGTTTCTAACAAAAAAACGTTTAAAATTTAGTCCTAAAATAACTATAGTTAAAAATCAATTTTAAAGGAAAGAAAGTCAGAACAGTGTATATATAAATGTATATCATTATAACAAATGTTGCAGATGCCTGGGGAAAAACGTAACAGAAATCACCCACGGGGGGGTCCTTGCCTGATGGTGGCTGTGAGGCGTCCCTGGCTGTGGCAGAACACCCAAGGGAGACAGCTGAAAGGGGGAGAGGTGGCCTCTGGCACACAAGATCAGAGGGGGAGAGAGAGAGAGAAAGAGGGAGGGAGAGAGGGAGGGAGGGAGGGGGAGGGAGAGGAAGCGCTCTCTGCCCCAGGCTCCAGCTTCCACAGCCTTCAACAGCGCCATCTGCTGGGCACCAGGATTCCCACATGTGAGCATTTGGGGACCTGAAGATCCAAACCACCACCCTGGTGAAAATCTAGAGAGCGCTCCCGGGCGCTGCACACTCCCTAGGCGTGGTCCTCATCAGCATCCTCTGCTTTGCAGAGGCAAGCTCCTGGAGCAGGAGCAGTTAGCGGATGTTGCTGGGGTCTGATCTCCTGGGTGAGACCTGCAGTCCGAGCGCCACTCCGAGGGTATGAGACAATTTCTTCTTCGGCTCCACTTTATAGGATAAATATGCTTTGCTCTGACGATGGAAACAACCCAAGATTCTCTGTATTTCCCGTTGGTCAGGCAGCAAAGTCAAATGCCATTGAGGGAGAACAGCACCCCATTCGAGGTGCTAAGCAAAACACACCATAAATCACAGCCTGTGTGGCAGAGCTCTGCCCTGCATGCATAAAAGGCCATGGCCCATTTCTCCCTGGGACCGGTTTGGGGCACAGCCAGCTGCTTCCGTCCTGCAGGAGTGGCTCACACCTCCGAAGGGGCCTGACAGGCTGCACCTGTGATCTGAACCATAACACCCAAGAGAATCAAGAACTCAAAAACCACAGTGCACAAAATATGTGCTTTGACTGCGTGATTTGTAAGCAAGGCATGGTGGCACACACCTGGAATCCTAGCGCTCTGGGAGGCTGAGGCAGGAGAATCAAAAGTCTGAGCTTAGCCTGGGCAACTTAACAACTTAGTGAGACTTTATCTCAAAATAAAAAATAAAAAGAGTTAGGGATGCAGCTCAGTGTAAAAGTCTTCAGTCTAATCCCTAGAACTGCAGAACAGCGACGACAACAAAAGAATGTGATTGGAAAAAGAAATGGTGAAACCGTTGTATCTTTTAAAAAATCATTATCCAATTCTATTTAAATTTTAAATATTTTCTGGGGAAAATATACTATTGAAAAAAATCACGTATTTTTAAATCTTAAAATTTTCTAAATGCTGTCCTTTCAGCAGGGTGGATGAAGCAAAGCGTCACTGTGCCTGTGGATAATCCACCAACCGTAGGGCCTTGTAGAAAGAACCCAGAGAGAAAGGGGTGGCATGGCCCGGATCTGGCCAGCAGGGCACCCAGGAGGGTGAGCCCCCAGGTGTGGGCCGCTGTGGGGCTGCCCCTGTCCCGTGGGGCCCGTGGACAGCCATGCCACACAGGTCCTGTCCCAGGGCTAGGCTGCATCTCACATTCTGCATTTTGGAAGAATTCCAAGTGTTTTTACCTCCCTCAGGTCAGTATTATATCATAGAGAAAAATGCACATTTATGAGAGATAAAAGCAAGGCTTTAACATTTCTCAACACAGTCACAGGTGGGAAAGACTCAACTCATTAATTGTTGCTAAGAAACCACCGATTCAGTGAAGCCAGTTACTTATTTCACTTGGGTAAAATCTTCCTGCTTCTCACTCAACCACCTATCTGCTATTTTATGTATTCTCATGACTCACTAATTAGATTTTAATTAACATTTAAACCGAATAACCTATTAGAGTCTACAGGTTCTCCTTTATATAGTGTACTTTTCGTAAGCACATACTTACTAATGCTTTCTCTTCTTTTTGCTGTTAACTTCTACAAAGTCCGTTAAACTGCGCTCTAAATATTCATTTAAGTAAGGGTGTAGAACAAAATCTCCACAACTTACTACCTGGAGTGTTGGTGCTATGAATATAGAAAGCTTTCTTTAATTACAATCGACTCCTCCTCTTGGATGTTGATAGGATGTGCTTGCTTCTTCTAATGAAGGCATAATTATTAATTTGATAGCTTTTACCCATGAAATGAAAATATAGTCATCATCATCATATAAAGTAATTATCAGGGGCAGTTCTCACTATTAAGATACTAAGATGTATCTGGGCATGTGTGTAGTTGAAATTTTACTGTGGAAAAAAAATCCTAAGGTACACATTAGGAACTGAACTAATACTAGACTTTGAACCCTGTTTTATTATGTATATGAAAAAACATTAATCCACAGAAATACAATCTAATGGGGAGAACAGTCCTATGCAGTTTACTAAGGAATGACATTGCAGCACGATTTTGCTTGTTATGCTTAATAATTAATTGGATGTATTTAGGAGAATTATGCAGACTTTCTATTTTAAAATGTTAATATTTTTAGATATAAGCAACATTTTTCCATTTGTCATTTTTGAATGCATAGGACATTTGAGCCAAATATACAAGGAGCATTCCTGTGAAGATTTTTAATTTTACCCTAAGTCAATGGAAAGTCCTTAGAGTTTTATTTTGCAATCACTGAATTAATGGGATCCATATTTGTTGAAAACCAGGCCAGTTGCCATTTGGGGACGAATGGGGGAAGAGGTTGAAGAAGGGAAGCTGGCAGTGGTGTCTTCACGGGAAAGGAGGGAGGGTGGGACTGGGCTGGGGCCACAGGGAGCAGGACAGGAGGGGACGGCACCCGCAGCCTGACCTCTACTCAACTGGGACGCCTGGGGGAGGACAGACTGAGACACCGGAAATCCGTTTCTACACGGAGTGCAGTGTGACTTGGCCATCAGACCTTTTCCTGAGCTCTAAGCAGGCCATGGATTACGAGGTGTTGGAATTGGCAGAGGACATCTGGGCTGCAGATATAAAGTTGGATTCATCAATAAGAACTGGCCCTGAAGTCCGTGGACTGAGAGAAATGCCCCCTGGAGCCACGGTGAATGAAGGGGAGCTGGTGGCTGTGTCAGGAAGTGCCCACTGCCGGGCTCATTCACGTGAGCAACTGCGCAGCTGTGGGACAAACACTAGACTGGAATGAGAGGATGCTTCCCCACGCGGGAAAACCACAAGAGACTTCTGTCCTCCTCCCGCTGGGCATTTGCCTTAGGAGACATCGCTGGGAGCACCTGCTTCTCTTTGCACTGCGTAGGAAGCCCTCTGAAGGCTCAGTGGCACCGGTCAGCTCGCCGATCCAGGCAGAAACAGGCGCCCACAAGGGAGGAGCAGCTCTGTCTGGACTTCTGCACTGGGGGGGTTAGAACTTAGCGGGTTCCCTGCTCCACATGCACGACCACCCCGCCACGAAGACAGATGGGAGAGCTTGGTTTCCTCCAGATAAGGGAGATTCGCTCACACAGACAGACTCCACTGCAGTTAACAGGCTCCATAGGGGTGGCCGCCTTTCGTCCTCTGACTCTCACTGTTCATGCAGGACAGGGCGGCGGGGCGGGGGTCGCTGAATCTGCTTGGCAGAAACCCGAAAGCGCTGGATTCCTTTATTTTAGCAGTTGCTTGGTGGACTGCCTGAGATCCACAATTTTGTTTCAATGCTTATTTAATAATACAACTTTGTTTTTCTTTTTCCACTCCCTTTGCAAGATTTTGAATAGGGTGCCAATTCTGTTTTTACTTACATTTCTCCAACCATATCCATTTATCATTTATATTAACCAACTGCCTAACTAAAGTAAAAACAGAAGTTCCTCTGTTTGTGAGAAGTATTCCCACCAAGCAGTAAAGGACAAATTGAAAGGCTGTTGAGCTCCGTGCACGGAAGCTGGTTCTCACTGTGTCCCCGACCAGTCTTCTTGTGCTTTGTGTGAAATGATCCTGTGACAGACAAATGCGTCCTCATGTTCCACAATGAGATGAAGTGTACAGCAGATAAAGACGTTTACACTAAAGACTTTTCTAAATAGCCTATTTTTTTTTGACAATCAAAGAAACAAACGCTGAGTGCTTCCTGTGTCCGTCCCTAGGTAGGTGACACAGTCAGAAACCACAGTAGAGACAGAGGAAAAAACAAAACAAAACAAAAATAAAAATACCTGGGCCTCAAACGGTTACTCAGTAAAAGCCTAATTTGTGTCTTATTCTGAAGTGGTCAGGGATGGAAAAGCAATTTTTGCTAAAAAGAATAACTCGGCTTGGGCTGACTAATGCCCAATAGGTGACGTAAAGCAGAACCTGCTTTAGCTTGCTTGATGTCCAGCATCACCTTAAGATTTGGGTCGGACGTCATCTCAGCTCTAATGTAGACATGGTAACCATTAGGGAGCCAGTCTACAGGTCAAATAAGATCAACTAGGCCTGGGTTGATGTAAACTTTCCTCCCCCTTCAAGACTGAGGCCACAAGGTGAGGGATTTCCAGGGACACCCAAGGAGCCTGCAAGCCCCAGGCACTGCCCTAAGCCTGTGGGCACCATGCTCCCGGCAGAGCCTCCACAAAATCCAGATGGCCTCAAGCAGAAATGCCCATCTCCTGGAGATGAGCCACGGGGGCTTCTCCTTCAGGTCTGCTCCATCTTGCAAGCCAGAGCTGAGGTCATGAGAAGCCTGCCTGGCTCTGTGACAGGCCAGCCTGACGCTCTTCCTCAGAGGCCTGCCGTCCTTTCTTACGTCACCTTCTCACTCTGCTTGTGCAGCGCTGGCCAGGCTGAGGTGCTGCTCTGTGATCCACGTGGGTGTGGAAGGTGAGTTCTGGGCCCCATCTCCTCCGTGGGTAACTTTGGGGCCCTATCTGGTGTCATGGTGAATGGCCAGCCCTGTTGGGAAGGTCCTCGGGGCTGAGCTGAGACAGGCACCGCCACACCCTAATTCTTCTTGTATGCGGGAAAAGTAAGACGTGGGAATGGTTAACTCTTGGATAGATGACGTATAGTTAGTTCTCTCTGTAGAGGATTTTTAGTCATTTTGCTTTTATTTCATATTTTACTGCTTTCTAATCAAGATATAAAGTGAGAACAGACAGTATATTTTAAGCAGGAAATTAAAATGTAGAAGTGTTTTTCTTTTGAGAAAACCCAAAAATATTCACAAATACTTTTGTTGACTGTGTGTCTCTACAATCGAGACATCTGTCTATTCTCAACCCTAACAAATAATCTCAATGTGGTTCTTATGCAGAATACACGGCAGGGAAATCAACTCAACAGACTTCTCAATATCAAGGTCATGTACTGAATATCAAGTGTTTGAGGTGCAGTTTGAAAATGTGACAACCTGTGCTTTTTAAGCATGTTCTCCACAGGCATTGTCAAGAACTCATACATTTTTATACCTTTAAAAGGTAAAGCCTTATTGAAGTGCATAAATCACAGGCACAGTTATTATTCATAAACGTTTGTTTTGTAAAGTTACTCTCCAATGTCCTTTAAGCTGCAATCATTCTCTGGCTTTTTGTCATTTTTTATCTTGGGTTAAATTGGTAATTTTAGGATCCAGATCAGTGTTTTGCAGCACTTCCCTCTGTTTGGATTCACCTGCCGATTTCCTCGCTGTAGAGCCAGCGTAGCGTCTGTGCATTCGGCAGAATCTCTACACAGGTGACCTCATGTCCCTCCCAGTGAGTCACCTGCAGCCCCAGGGGCCAGTTTGCACCCTTATCGGTGGTGTGGAGCCTGGTCCTGACCAGGTGGACCTGTCAGGTGGCTCTGTTAGGATGTGAATTTACCCTTTGGCATTGGTAATCAGCTGTGGGATGAATCCTGCTCTCCAACACTTCTGCCCAAGGACACAATGCCTGCCGGTGACTCATCTGTCTTTCTGTGCTGGTTGTAACTTTCCATTCCTGTCGCACCTTTTTTATGTTTGGTCTCTCTACAGGAGAGCGTTCGGCCAGGGATGGTGATGCACACCTGTAATCCCAGCTGCTTTGGAGGCTGGAGCCAGCCTCAGCAACTTAGCAAGATTCTGTCATCAAATAAGTACTTTTCCATGAACTCTGTGTTTATCTATTTTCCTCATCTTTCCACCAAATATTCAGTCTTCTTTCCTATACTTAAAGGATTATCAACATTAAGAAAACTACATCACCACAGTTGCATATGGTTGCATCTGTGCCCAAGGCCTCCTGGGCACCGGGGGCTGGGCAGGTGTGCGGCTAGTTCTTGTAGGATCTGGGTTGTGCTAGGGACAGAGTGACAGCTCAGCCTCACCAGAAGTGCTCTCTGGCCTTGCGTCCTGTGACTCCTTCCTCCTCGCAGGCTCTGCCACTGTGACCCCATCTGCCGAGGCCTCCAGGGTGCCCGGCCTCAGAACAGGGGGTCACAGGGTCGCCTCACCCCATCTGTGCCATGGAGTGACTGATCCACATGCGGCACACTTGCTCTCCATACAGACCGCTCCCTCCCTTGTCGTGTATTCTGCAACTAGCTTGCGACCCTGTGTCACTTGTCACATGACTTTATGATTTCTTGCTCACGTGAAAAACATTTTTGAAATCAAATCACCTACTTTTTAAAAAAATTAATCTGGATTTTTAACTCTAGTTAGAAAAGAATCCATATTATGAAGCTGTACAGTTCATCTCAGTTATACGTTCCAAGTTAAAAAGGAACCATGCAAGTTCTCTTCTTAGATGACTTTTGCATTGATCTCCCTGATTAATTTGGATTCCTTTCTTGTGTGATAGAGATATGAACCCAAATTTATCTCTCTGTGGAAATGACCATCATATTGTCATGATACCATTTATTTAAAGGTGATCTTAGATATTTGAAAGACTGTGTATTTTATAATATGTTTTGGTCTATTTCTCACTCCTTTAGTCTATGATCCACAATACCACAATGTTTTATTTACAGAAAACATATAATATGTTTTAATGATTGGTAGATCTGGTCCTTCCCATTGTTCTTTTGTTTTGAGCGCTATTGCTTTTAATTAGCACGTTTGCAGGGCATGCAGCTTAGTCATCTGGAGGACTGGGGTACATACACGTAACAGCTTGTTTCCTTTCTGAATCCCCTTCCCCTCCCTTCTGCCTCCTTCCTGCCTCGAAATCCACTTTCCATGTTTTCATTCTCACTGCCATTCTTGATCTGGCTCCTATTTATGAGACCCCATGTTTACATCCATGCCTGTGCTTTTATAGCAACTCCTGTGAGTTTATTTTTATGTGAATCTTAGAATCAACTTGCTGTGCTCAGAAACACTTATCAGTGTGTGATTAAATGTGTGTCCTCCTGTGGGAGAACGAGAGCTCCTAGCCTTGAGCAAGGGACACCTCCACAGTGTCAGGACTGTCGTCTCCTGACATGCACCTGGCATCTTCTCCTTAGATGTAATCCTAAATTTTTCTTTTTTGTTGCTATTCTTACAGAAGTGTTTTTTAAAAGCACATCTGCTGTGACTAACTCATTTAAAATATCAAAAGCCATTTCTCTTGGTGAACTTCAGTAAAATAATGTTAATCTTTCTCCCAGGACTGGTGGATAGCCCAAAGGTGACGAAACACAAAATCCATGCATCATACTTGAGAAGAAAAAAATAGAGAATTTTTGTACCTTGAAAATGGGCTCACTTATTTTCCAAGGCTCCTTTTAGAAAATTTCAGGGCCAGCATAGCACCCTTGGCCTGTGGGGCTGCAGAGGCTGGCAGGGAGAGGTGACACTTCTGCAGAGAATGGGGGCCCCTCTGCCGCGCGTCTGAATGTGACATCATCTCATACATGGCTAGTGCCTGCATAATCAGCAGCAAGAACAGCATCTCCAGTTAGCGGCTCTTGTGGAAGAGTCATCATTTTAAACAATCGACACCTTTACCTTGGAAAATTATGAATTTTCTCCATTTCAAATAGAATAGGTCAAACTTATTTCACCCTATTCATTCTCTGCCCATCATCCATAGTTGGTAAATATTTCAGAAAGAAGGGTGAGTGGAAATAGCTCTGGTTTTGGGGACAGAAAACCCTGAAGGACTTCCTGGTCCCCTCTGTGTGCATCGGAGCAGCCCACTTCCACTTCCTTCTGACTCTGTTCCAGGGAAGTAGAGGAAAGTGCTTTCTGCTCATAGCCAGGTCCTCGGCGCTGTCTCAGAGAGGACACAAGTGAGGGTAGGGGCTCAGCAGGAGGAGGGATTGGAGCCAAACAAAGGAAAACACATGTAATATTGTTGGAGAAATGCTGAACCAAGCCCTCCATTATTTGATGTCATTCTATTGAGTTGTAGGAGCATCTTATACATTTGGACATCAGCCCCTAGCAGATATCCTCTCCCCTTCTACAGGGCACCTTTTCCATTTGTCAGCCAAGCGTGGTGACCCATGTCTGTTATTTCAGTGCTCTGAGGGCCTGAGGCAGGACAGTCATAAGTTCAAGCCCAGCCTGGACAGCTCAGTGACTTAGCAGGACCCTGTCTCCAACAAAAAATAGAAAAAGGGCTGGGGATGTACTCATTGTGAAGGCCCAGGTTCAATCCCCAGTCAGTGCCACCAAAAAAAAAAAAAAACGAACAAACATGGAAGAGATATCTGCAGTCTCGTGTGTACTAAAGCATTATTCACAATAGCTAAGATCCAGAAACAACCCAAATGTCCACTGACATGGACGAATACAGAACATGCAGCATACTCACATTGTGGAATATTATTCAGTCTTAAAAAAGAAGAAAGGTACATTTGTGACAACATGGAGGAGCCCAGGGAGCATTATGCTAACTGCATAAGCCAGCAGAGAGGGGCCAGACAGAGTGGGCCCACTTATGAGCGCTATTGACAGTCGCTGTCTTAAGGGGAGCAGAAAGTGGAAAGTGATGGGGGGTAGAAGGGAGGGGTTCAGTGGGTGTGAAGTTCTGGTTATGCAGAATGTGTCAGTTCTGGAGGCCCTGTGTGCGGCACGTACAGCTCACAATGTTGTGCACTTTGTTAAGGATCAGAGCTCAGGCTGAGTGTTCTCACATCGATGTCATCATCACAAGGACACAATCACAACAGAGGCACAGGAGACTCAGAAGAGATGGACTTGGCTGTAAGCTGATCAGGGGCGATTGCACATGGAGCCCAAGTCCTCGCTCACCAAATGATGTGCAATAAATCCATGCAGGCTTCACAGTTCCACCTCAAGGGAGCTGCAGGAGGAGGGATGCCCCGCTAACCACCCGCTGGATGGAGAATCCTCGCTCTGCTCACGACACACAGGGTCCAGATTTCATTTGCCCTAGGCAAATGACACGAAACAAGATTTTAAAAATATCAGGGCTGCATGTATAGAGGATCTGACTCATGGTCAATGCTGCATAAATTTTGATTTGCTTCCTTTTTCTTAACGCACACGAATGTATACATTATTATTACCTGCCTTAAAAAGCCAGAAGATTCAGCAAAATTAAAATCTCAAAGTACAAACTTTGGAAGGTGGCGGATGCCTCCGATGAGAGGGGACGGCCGGCGTAGTTGTGGAGCAAGGGACAGCCGGCAACAACAGGATGCAACAGCAGGCTGCAGAAGGGCACAGGCTGCTCCGGCGACCCCACTGAGAAGTCCTTGCTGTCACAGCTGCCCCACCGAGACCCGGGGCGTCTGAGCGGCTGCCTAGAATCAGGAGCCCTGGCTGTGGCCAGTACGCTAGGTTTTCTCTGAGTGTTTTCTGATCACGCTGGATCCCACGGACGCGGTGTGTCACATTGCACCTCGACCCCTGAGCCTCGCCCGGAAGCCGGAAGCAGGCAGTGGAGAAGCAAGGCCGGGCTGCCTCTAGGCAGCCTGCTGCTCCCCAGCCCAGGGCCTAAGCACCGGGTTCACCTGCCTGCTGCAGCAGGCCTGCAGAGGGTCAGCACGTCTTTCTCCCGGATCCTAAGACGTGGGGGACACCCGCTGGCCGAGTCCTCACACGCCCGGACGCAGCCTGGATTTCTGCCTCATTCGCATTGCATTAAAAGTTGCACCAGAAAGGAACGTGTGAAAAGCAAACTGCCTCTGCTGAGCAGAAAGCGAGAGCTTCTCCCACGCACCCCCTCTCCAGCAGAAGACGAAGGCTTTGTCCTGCCGAAGGACTGCGGTGAGAGGGTGCGATCCGACTCTGCAGATGTGAAGCAGATTTGTGTGCCGCGCTTTCGCCTAATTTCTCTAGCGTCTAACAATGAGGGAGACATCCGAATGCGTAAAAACAAAACGCACACTAGGCTCAGGAATCCGAAGCCGGACGCAGCGTAAGAGGCCAGGTGGGTGGTGAGGAACAGTCCGCCCGGGCTGGTGAGGAACAGTCCGCCCGGGCTGGTGGCGGGGCGTGGACACGGCCGGGTGCTCCCCGATGGCCCTGGGGACCCGAGATCCCTCACAGGGGAGCGGCGTAATCCACTCTACCCCACAGAAAGTCCACTGGCGCTCAGGCTGGGAAGGGCGGGAACGCGAGGAGGCGGGCAAGGCTCAGTCAGAGCCAGGGTGAGGGGAGAAACTCAGGGTGGCGGCCGGCAGGGAGGGGCCGAGCTTCTCCGCTCTTGCTGTGCGTGTTCTCCACACACAGCACCCGCCTGCGTCCTGGCTGCTGGACAGGAGCACTGCATCTCCGTCCCTCTCCCTCCCCACCCCAGGCCCCCCCGTGGAACCTGGGTCCCCCCAGACACCAGGCCTGGGACAGCAGGCCAGTCACGGCTTACAGAGGGTGTGAGCAACACACACGCGGAGGGTGCTCAAGTTTAAAAATAAATTACGACAGCCAAAGATGCAGAGCCGCAAATCTCCCTCAGGGGTGAATTACGCTCATCCCGGGGTCTAGCCACTTTCTGCAGCAGCTCTGCGTCCTCTTCCCTAAGGGTTTCCAGTTTGGGTGTTGTGGCTGCCTCCATGTCCTGAATGGATTCAAAATATTCACCTTTCCCAGTCACTTTGACTTTGAGGTGGAGTCAGAAATCGCAGGCGCCAAATCCAGGGAATAACGTGGGTGAGGACACAGCCTCATTCACGTTTTACTAGCTGCTTTTCCTTGGATGGCGGTCACAGCAGCAGTCACTGTATTTTTGATCACAGCTCACAAAGACCCCCAGGAAAGAGGGTTCCAGAGCTGCTGCAGGCAGTGGCAAGGACGACGCGGAGCGTGTGCTCGGAGTGAGGGCCTTGTGAGGGGTTCACGGCAATTCGTCCCTCACGATAATAAACTTTTTTTGTTTTTGGTCCCGGGGATCGAACTCGGGTCCTTGTGCTTGCAAGGCAGGCAGTGGCACCACTGAGCTACACCCCCGGCCCTATAATAAACTTCTAAAATGCCGACATTCGCTGTATTTCCAGTCGCCGTGTCCCCACCATGGCAGCGCTGTGTGGGGACCGAGTCATCCCCTTGTTTTCCGGGGCCCCAGGCCCCAGGAGGAGCAGGAGGCCAGCTGCTGGCAGCCAGGGGGCCGGAGTGTTCACAGCAATGGCTGTAATGTATTTACTTCTTCTTGGTACGTCTTCAGATATTCTACCTTCCTATAATGAACAATATTAAATAATTTTTTAAACCTTAAAAATAGAAACACTGGCTTTCCCTTTCCAGCGCTTTTCAACAAGTATCCTGGTACCACTCCCCCCTCTAGTGTTGGCATTCAGGAAGTACAGGGTGACAGGGGCTCCAGCTAAGAGGGAGGGGGAGGCTGCTGGCCTAGAGACAGGGTGTGGTCACCAACGCCCCGCCATGCGTCTTGCCTTAGGCTCCTGCAGTCCTCTCTGGGCGAAGGGCAGCCTTGGGGTGTGACTGGGGTGTTCCCATGCCCACGCAACCCAGGGTTTTCAAGAGAGAACAAAAAAGAGTAAGCTATGGCCAGAGTGGTGAGTGTCTGATCCTCGGGGAGCACACACTCAGGAGGAGGCAGGGCAGAGGTCTGGAGCGCTGGCTCAGGACGAAACTTCCCGGGTTTGCACCCCAGCCCCACACACTTGGTCAGTCTCTGCCTCTCTCCAATTTAGGTTTTCCGTTGGCCAAGGGGAGTCACAGCCGTTTCCACAGAAGCTGTTTGGAAGGAACAAATGAGTTGGTCTCTGAAGAACTTGGGACAGTTCCGGGAAGAACTAAGTACTTGTCGGCAGGATAAAATCTACAAGGAGTAGGTCAAAGGTCTCCTTTCCAGCTGGCTGACCCTCCAAAGAGTCCGTGGACCCTCTACCGCAGTGGAGGAGCCGGCAGGGTAGGTGACCCTGCGGCTGACTAAAGTTCCAGCGTGTGGACAGAATATTTAGGAAGAAAACCTGCTTTGAGAAATGCGCAGAAGCAGGTAGAAGCTGAAAGAGGATGTCTATGCTGGACACAGAAATTGCACTGGTGGGGCTGTCCACAAGGCGGATGAGCTCAGGGACGCGGGCTCCCTGTGGGGTGGGGGGCCGATGTCCAGACTTGAAAGTGAGCCAGATGGGAAGGGAAGGGAAGCATCGCGTGGGGAGGAGTCCCCGGGTGAGCGACAGTGTGGCCTGAGATGCGGGCTGACCCTGAGGAACCCACCCGCAGAAGAGCATCTGCTGGCAAGGACACAGCTGAGGGGCAGTCAGCTCCCGGCTCAGGGACACACGATGTGGGGTAAGCCCAGCCTGCTGCTGCTGACTGAGGCAGAAGTCACTTTTGCAGCGTGCAACGACTCCACAACATGGTACTGAGCAAAAGCCTGCAGATGGACGCGCAAAGAAACAGAAGTTCAGGCCATGTGACCTTCGCTAAAGAACAGAGGGGCCAAGACAAATTCATCTCAAGACGGAATCATTAGAGAAGAAGTTAAAGGGAAACATGTAACAGACACAAACAAGAGGAGGTGCTAAACAAACAAGGCTGCTCTGACTGCAGCAGTTTCTTGGATCAGCTTGGTTTTCTCCACCCTAACCCTCCTGGGCAGGGCTGGTCAGCTTTCCTGCACGAGGACCCGTGCTGGACTTGTGGGATGCATTTTCTCACAGCTGCCTCCCCGGAAGTTAGATGACAGAGGCAAAGTGTGGCTCGCATTACACCCTGGCAAGAATACGACTGTGAACCCAGTTTGTGCCTGCTGATTCTGACCATGAGCCTGTGGGGAAGCAGTGTTTGAACAGGTGCCACTGCCCCTTCCTGGCCAAGCTGCCGCTCAGGGGAAGCCCTACTGCGGGCCCCCGGGCCGCCTGGGCAGTTACGGGCCACCTCCTTGCAGGTGGGGCTGGCTATGCTATGTGGGAGATTACCACTTCTTCCTCATTCTTACACATTGACTCAGTCATTTATTTATGTCCATATGCACTTGTGGCTGTTTAGTTGAATTTCAGTTTTTGTGTGCAGGACAGCCTTAATTGATTTTTATGGCATCTGTTTTATGCTGTGAGTCACAACCCAACACAGACTCAGTGGTTATGAAGACATTACATGCCAGTGAGCCCATCATGCTGGGAAGTATCACAAGCCAACATCTGTAATTTCTATGCACCCGATTCTACCCGGAACACGCCTGACATCGTGGCCTGGCGGGAGATGCGCTGCCCCCACGTCCTCACAGTCACTGCCCTGCACTAGGCCACCGGCCGCTCGCCTGGGGAAGGCCAAGACTCAGAACTGAAGCATGCTTCCCGCGAACATGTGCCACCCCTCACGCTACAGTAAAGCCGGAAAAGCCTCAGTCAGATGACTCTCAGGGGGAGACTGCTGTGCGGCTTACTTCGTTCTGCGCCCAAGCGTTCCAGTGCTGGTGGTGGGCGCTCTTCCAGTTGGCTCTTGTGTGAGTCGCCACAGGCTTGGTGGCTGGAACAGCACAAATGCACTCACTTGCTCTTCTGCAGCAGGAAGTCCACAGTTGGCTCACTGGGAGACACAAAGTGTTGGCTCAGTTCTGCATCCCGAGAGGAAGGAGCCCCTGGCTCTTTCGGGCCTGGGGAGCTGCCTTCCTCCATCCACCCTCTCCACTCCGGCTTGCACCCGGTCCTCCTCCTGCTGCTCCTGTGCATGCGCAGAGCCCGGCCTCCTCCTCACAGGACACATACAGCTGCATATCCAGGATGAGCGTCCTTGCGGTAATCACCTGCAAGCCCCTCCCCACAGGAAATGCCGCCAGGTGCCACAGAATGGGCACAGAGCTCTCCGAGGGGCACAGCTCAGCTTGGCACAGTTCCTGGGTCCCCTGCCTCACCCGAGTCAGTGGAGCTGGTGGGCTCGGTTTGTTCTGTTTGTGCTTTGAGCATGTTGACATAGCTCGGCAAGCTGCTCCAAATACTGCTGGAATCCGGACGGCCAGCCTGGGAGTCAGCTGGAGAAATTAAGAGGAGGCTGGTGTGCTTGTTGCTACCATCACCCTGTTTTCTCTTAGCCCCTCTAAGCAGCCAGCCAAGAGACATGCGTGTCTGCCAACCCATACTACAAACATTCCTGTGTGTAGCCATCTGCGTCTGTGTTAAGTTAAACATAATCCCTGTGAGTGTAACCACGGCATGGATCCCTCCAGCCTCCTTCCACTCATCCCTAAATTCCTACAACAGGGAGAAGCTCGACTCCCACTGCCCGCCAGCTCAGCTCCAACTGTTGAGTCTTTTGATCCCAGGACACGTGGATAGCAGCATGGGAATTGTTATCCCAGCCCCACAGGAAGCCAGCTTGTCAGCCAGGGGATAGTGCTAATGTGCAGTTCCTTTACCTTTCCTCGTATGTTTCTCTCCAGAGTTTCTTTGATCGGCATCTTTCCCCCAGTTCCTCCATGAGAGTGCATCACACATGTGTAATACATTTCGGTTCTCTTGTCATACCATCTATGTTTTTCCTGTGGTTCCCAAAATCTCACAGTATTTTTCTAATTTGCACACATTAACATTCACTCCTTTTGTCATATAGCTCTATCTACATGTTTTGACAAAAGCATAATGTCATGAGTTTGTCGTGACGGTATCACACAAAATAGTCCTGCCATTCTAAAAATCTCCCATACTTCACCTCTCCATTCTCCTGCCCTACACAAACACACACACACACACACACACACACACACACACACGCATGCACCCCGCATCTCTGCCCCAACTGTGGACAGCCATCAATCCTTTTATCGCCTCTATAGTTTCAGCCTTTCTAGAATGTCATATATTGGGAAAGGGAAAACATTTTCAATCCTCAGGTTGGTCTTCCATGCCCAGAACCATGCTGACTCAGTTCGGCTGGATGTTCCAAATTGACCATTGGTTACCCCACCATACAAGGTAAGTAAATAGGTAGTCCATGATAGGAAGAGTTAATATTGTTGTCAGTTTTTATCCACAGACTTTCTGGCTTCCACCTCTGGCCTTTGGGTCTTCCCGGGGCAGATGCTCCATACGGACAAGCATGAGACATTTCCGTGAGCTCTGGGCCTCTGGCTGGACTCATGCAGGACATTGCTCTGGGCTCTAGGCCTTCGGCTGACTTGTGTGGGACATTGCTGTGGGATCCAGGCCCTCGGGTGGATTCTTCGGGTCTCTAGTGTGTGGACAGATCTCTTGCACGCCTCTTCATTTGACTTTTTGGGTGAATATTATAAAATAATCCTATAAATTGTGTGTCCTTGATTAAATCTATTTCCTTGCAAACCCTTACTGCAACACTTTGTTTTAAAATTCTTTCATAAAATTTTGTAGTTTTCTTCAAGTAGATCTTGTATATATTTTGGTAGATTTATACATAAATACTTCTTTTGTAGGTGTTAATGGAATAGTATTGTATTTTAATTTCAAATTTCACTGTTTCGTTGCTGCTCTTTAAGGAAACAGCCGACTTGTACATTAGCCTTGTATTTCATGACCTTGCTGTATCATTTATTGGCCTCAGGGGTTTCTTTTCCTCAACTCATTGAACTTATTAAAACAGACAATTATGTCACCTGTAGCCCAGAAGTCTTTTATTTCTCCCTTCCTAACCCATGTAGCTTTCACTCTGTATCCCATCGTGTTGCCCTTGTGTGGGCAGTGTTGAATGGGATTGGGGAGTGGTACACACTCACATTGCTCCTGATTTGGGGTAACAGCATTCAGCTTCTCACCAATACACATGATGTCAGCTGGAGTTTTTCAAGTGGCCTTCACTGAGTTGAGAGAGCACCTCCAGCCCTAATTTGAGTACAGTCTGCATTGTGGATGAGTGTGGGCTTCTGTCCAATGTTTCTCCTCATTAATAGGAAACATCACTCTTCTATCTTAGCTGGCTGAAAAGCTGATTTCATTCCTCAATCTGAAATCTGTGTAGGGCTTCCATCCCTGGGATAAATCTGAGCTGATACAATTATTTTTGTACATTGTCATATGCAATTTGCTGATATTTTTAGGATTTCTGCACCTACATTTATGAGAGAGATTACTCTATAATTTTCCCCTTTGTAATATCTTTGTTTAGTTTTAATGATAAGATAATGCAAGACTCATGGACTTAGTGAGGAATCACCCTCTATGCTTTTGTATCTGCAGAGTTTATTATTATTTCAGAGTATCACTGATATAATTTCTTCTGAAATGGCTGGTAGAATTCACCAAAGAAACCAACTGAGTCTTGTGCCTTGGTTTTTTTTGAAGGTTATGAATTCTTGATTTAATTTGTTTAATAATATAGCCCTATTCAGATTATCTGTTTCTCCTGTGTGAATTTTGGTAGTTTTTATCTTTCACATGTTTGGTCCATTTCATCTGAGTTATCAGAATTGTGAACATAGAGTTGTTTATAACATTCACTTATTATCTATCTAATGCCCATGATATCAGTAGTAATAATTCCTTCTCTCATGTCTGATATTAGCAGTCTGTCTTTCCCTTTTTTTTTTTTACCACAGATTTGTCAATTTTCTTGACCTTCTCAAAGAACGAGCTTTTAGTTTTGTAGATTTTATTTTCAATTTCTTTGATTTCTGTTCTAATTTTTATTATTTTCTTCTGCATGCTTTAGGTTTATATGACTCTTCTTCCTCTACTTTCTTAATATGGAAGCTTAAATTGATTTTACATCTATCTTATTTTCTACTACATGCATTAAATGCTATAAATTTTCCTCTAAGCTCTGTTTTCACTGTATCCTACAAATTTTGCTAAGTTATATTCTCATTTCCCTTAGTTTAAAATATTTAATTTCTTTTGGGACATCTTCTTTGACCCATGTGTAATTTAGCAGTGTGTTGTTTAATACCTGGCTCTCTTATTGTGATTTACATCCAGTTTCATTCTACTTTAATCTGAGAACATAATTTAGATGACTGCTGTACAGGTTAAAGAAGACAAGGCTTGTATGGCTCCCCATTTATAGTGACCCACTCCTCCTCCCAACATCACATTTGACTATAAAGTCTTCCGTGGACTGATCCACCGCTGAGTATCACCCACATGGCCCACTCTCCTCCCTGAAGCCTCGAGTGCGGAGGCTTCAGGCCATCCCTCTGCCTCGGCTGGGGTGCCCATCTGACGTGGATCCAGGTGTCTCTAGAGCTCCCCTGCCTTTTAGTAACACACAGCACTCCAGGGGCACTTGTACACCTCCTGTCCAAACCTGGGTCGGCCACTTCCCCAAGGGTCTGCTCTCTCTCCGAGCCCACCCAACTTAACGATACCTGACACCACTCTGTCTGTGCCTGCCTTTAGCTATGAGAGCATGCTTGTCATAATAGAAGATGCCATTATGGGAGACACTTCTATAAAATGCAGTTAAGTTCTCAGTAAATAATCTACTTGCTCTAAGTAACATTCCATACAACACAAGTGCAACATACAAATACGCTTACTGATCTCTGCTACGCTGGTATTTTCTATTCTAGCTGCCACTTATTTGTGTGCTGTGGTTCATACTTCTGCAAACATCCATCCATCATTTTTTCAAACCTCTTCTCCCAGACAGCTCTCCTCCCTATAAGGATGTCTCCCCCATTTCAATCCCACCTCAGCATCCACACTTATCCTAAGTGTCCTGGTCAGTGAATGCATGGAATGTGAACATTAAATGACCCTCAATATTTACTAATATTTTTTCCCAACATATGCTGTTACTGATCCACTAGAAGACCCTGGCCTGTTCCGAGTGTGTGCACAGCAGTGCATCTCTCCCACTACCCAGCAATTCTGCATGACCTTCTGAACAGTACCTCTCCAATTTTACTCCACAAAACAATCGCAGGCAGTCTTGCTGAGGTAAAATGCTGGTGCCACATGTCTGGTGTGGGACCCAGACTCTCCCTCCGAGCATCTGCACCACAGTTTGAGGTGCAGAGCAGGCTGGAGCTGTCCTTCCAACTCTGCAAAGGGCCGTTACAAACAGGATCCTCCTCTCTCCTTTCCCTTCCACCCTTACATTTCATAATCTTCACCTAAAACAAATGGTCGATGACAACATCTGTGTGCACATGGCTGGTTGCCATGCTACTGCCCCTGACAGGGAGACATCTGTTAGCTCACGGGTAGCTGTGAGCACTGCATGGGGCTTGGCATTCCGCCTTTCAAAAGGGACAACAGTCCTCCCTTTAGCAAAGCTCCCCTCAGAGACTCCTTTGGGACTTACAGGGTGTCATTCAGCACCCACACTGGGCAGTGAGGGAAGACAGCATCTGCTCATCCCTTTGGGCTGCGTGCCGTGGGAATCACCACGTGGAAGAGAAACATGGAGACAGTGACGCCTGAGAGGCCCCTGTTCAGGCCAGCTGTTGGTATTTTCCCCACTGCGCGAGTCTCCGTAGAATGGAAGACACACACCCACGGTGTGACCACACTGCTGCAATTCCTGGAGCCAGACCTGGAGCAGCCAGGTGGGAGGCACTGGCCCAGGGCAGTCTGTGCCCCGTCCCTGGGGAGAGGGGCGCATTACACGACAATCCATAGCTGCAAATGTCCCAGAGCTGAGACCCTCGGAGCCTGGTCTGGCCCTCTGCCTCCCTCACAGTGATCAGAGGTGCTTCCCCTCCTTCAGAGTCCTTGCTTTCTCCCCGGTTATAACTTTATTATTCTTGGATCCTTTGTTGTAGGCTGCTCGAATCCTTTTAGAAAATAAAGTGAGATATAAATAAACAATGATTTTCTGTTTCACATCCATTTGTTTCAACATGCTCAAGTCTCAATTTATTTTCTTTCACCCTTTTATGTTGTCTCAGAACAAATAAATATCTTATTTCTTGTTCCTTCTGCAGTGTCTTTAGTCTCTTGCCACCTGTCTTCTCGGCATCTGATTTTAAATGAGCACAAACTCTTGTGTCTCCAGAAAACCTCTACTCTCTCATGGCTACCATGTTTATTTATTACTTTCTTTTCACCCTCAATCTTCTGGCAAATGTTGATTGGCCCTTTCGTTCACGTTCAAACAGAATTTCCACTTGTACATCAGGATACAAAATTCCCCAGCCCCTGCGGAGCCTGCCGGGGAGAGGGGGGCGGCTGGTGTTCTAATTCAATGCGGGTCACAGAGGGCTGCTCTCCACACAGCCTCAGCCAAGCTCAGCACTCAGAGCACTCCTCTCTGCCCGCCAACCTCCGAAGCTCACTTGTGCTCATCTATGCGGCAGGAGTTTATGAACCACATTTTGCCAACGTTGTTAATTACACTTCCAACCCGCACTCACTCAGAGTACCTTTCACCATGTGGTCCAGGGGGCATCTCCACCAAAGAAAAGCTGGGAGGGCCAACGAAAGCACCATTTCTTGTCCGTGATTTAATTTGTGGAAGATAACGCAATGGTCCCCTCTTTGACACTGCGCCAATGTTCTGTAAACTAAGGTCTCTTCCTGCTCCACAACAACCTCTCTTCCCAGGCTCCAGGAGCAGAGTGTAGTGATGGTCGGAGATGGGGCTGTTATGAGCAGAGCAGGAGGGCAGGGTCTGTACTACACTCAGCTTCGTCTGAAGCATATTACACAGCACCGATGGCAAATAGGCACGATCAGTTTTAAGGAGAACATCAGACTGTGCCATCTGCAATGAATGAGTGGTGTCCCTTGAAGCCCTCATTTGGAGAAGCTGATTATTTATTCCAAAATTCCGTTTTTGACATTGCCAATTCTCTGAAAATCATTTGTTGGTTGCATATTTCTCTCAAGACAACACCAAAGTTCATGTCCTCATGAAAGCTGACCCTTCCAGTCTCACCTTTCCCTCCTTATGCCCTCATTCCCAGTCCCCAGCTACAAAGGAGCCAACTCTGTTCCTGCCAAACTAGACCACTTACACTTCTGCCATGAGAGGGGCTACAAGAAGCACACGCACCTGTCCGTGGGTAAGGATGTCTGTGGGTAAGGCTGTCCACGGGTAAGGATGTCTGTGGGTAAGGCTATCCATGGGTAAGGCTCTCTGTGGGTAAGGCTGTCCACGGGTAAGGCTGTCTGTGGGTAAAGCTGTCCATGGGTAAAGCTGTCCATGGGTAAGGCTCTCTTGTGGGTAAGGCTGTCCATGGTTAAGGTTGTCTGTGGGTAAGGCTGTCCATGGGTAATACTGTGCCACAGCTCTCAACTGCAGTCCAGTCCTAGTTCCTGTGCAGAGAGAATGCAGTGTCCCCTTCCCACATAGGGGCCACAGCATTTCCAAAAAGTAAGGATCTAACTTAGGAGAATGAAGCTTAACTCGTCCTGACCAGATGACACCACTCTGGGGAAGGGAAATCCTAGAAAGACATGACTTGGCTCAACCTGTCAGGTAAACCCACTTTGTCCCCTCTGGCCCAGTCACCCTTCCCCAGGGCTTCTCAGCCCAGAGCCCTGCAGAGAATCAAACACCCCTGAACACCCCTGGCCGGGCCACTCCCAGACTTGCACCTCAGGTGTGCAGTCACTGGAGGCAATAAACTCGCTTCAGACTTCATCCTGGCCTTGCTCACTCAGCTGTGGGTCTTCTCTGACCTAAGAGCTCCTAGCTTATTTTCTCGGGCAGACTGCACTGGTGGACCACACTGCTCCCTGTGCCTTCCTGGGCATGAACATAATTAAGTTCTGGGAATCACCTTCCCTCCATGCCAGCATATGCTGAAATATATGGCATGGTCTTTCTTGCAGAAGCTTCCATGTGCTGATGTTACAGCTTGTGTCTGGGTGTCCCCCAAAGCCTCACATAGTCAGAGGTGCTGGATCTGGTGTGGGGTGCTGGGACCAAGGGTGTGTGATGCTGAATTGGTCTGCTGGTTGGTTTGGGACAGTTCTGGGTAGGACAAAGGGGCCTGCCCCAAGTGTTGAGTGTAAGTTGGGTAGCATAAGGGACAGAAACAGGGTCAATGCTGGTCGCTTGCTGCTTTTGCTGCCTGTCTGCCTGCCATGGACTGTTTCTCCCCTGCAAGCCCTCTGCTGTGCCACCCTGCCTTGGAGCCAGCTGGCTATGACCTGAAACCTCTACAAACTGTGAGCTGAGTAAACACTCCTCCTTTTTTTTTTTTTTTTTTTGGTACCAGGGATCGAACTTGGGTCCTTGAGCTTGTGCAGCAGACAGCGAAACCACTGAGCTAAATCCCCAGCCCTTTCTCCTTTAACTCTGAGTGTTGGGTATTTTGTCTCAGCAATGAGAAATGTAGCTAAGACAGCTGATGATAAAATACACAGTTATTTACAGATAGCTAAGAAGAGTTCACAGAACCTGTGAAATCAGACAGCCCCATGGCCTCCGTCATTGTTCTGCTCCTGGACTAAGCATTTAGGAAGCATTTTTCCCAGGAAGATAACTGGCTTCGGTCCCTGTTGTCCTAACAGTTTCAAATTATCAAATGTTCACTTTTTGTTAAAACCCAGAGTTCTGTCATTTAAAAAATAAATTGACATGCCTTTTCTTGTTTTTCTTTCAATGTAGGCACTTCTAAAACATGAGCAGAAAATGGATTTGACCTTGAAATCCCTTACTAGAAAAATAGCTTAAGTGTTGCTTTTCACCTAAAATATGGTCCTGCTGGGCTGCTCATGGCAGAGCTCTCAGCAGGAGTCTGCTGTTGTTTTTTAGACTCTGAGCCACATAAACGTCTTTAAAAGTCAATCCAAGGATCTGGAGTCTCAGTAACAAAGAAAGAACACATATGCACACTTATTTCCCACACACGTGTGCAAATACACACATACACATACATGTGATTGCTTATCTGTTTGATTTTCTGTACTCAAATGCTCTTCCGAATCTGTGTTTATGGAATCACTAAGTCCTGGGTTCAAGTGGTGAACAGGAAATCACTAGAGTGTTCTGAGTGTCCACTGAGACAGTGTGTTTGTGTGGAGGACACAGGGTCCACTGAAATCGACATTTGAGCCCACCTTGGTCATGACTAAGTGCACAACTCTGAGTGAAGCTCTTAACTTTCTAGACATCTTTTCACAGAGTCAAAATACAGTACTGTATGTGACAGTGTCTAAAATTATGGACTTCTGCCGCCGAAGGACATGAAATTTTAAAGTCCTGGGCTTCTCCCTGGTGACGGGTCAGGACAGTTGTTCAGCCTCCTGGAGTCCTTGCTGTTTGCAGGTCTGGATCCTAGTTTCGTACCCCACCCTCGTGGTTTCCACTTAGAGGATTATAACTTAGCAGAAAGCATATGAGAAATGTGCACGGCCAATGCTAAGCTCTTCTTATCTGTTGCTCATTTTAGTTTTAGTTACAAACCAGGAGATCCACTCCTGAGGTTTCAGCAGAAAGATCATTTCTGACCACCATCGTGAGCACCGCTGAGGACATCGGAGGTGCCCTGTGGTCCCGTAGGAGAGGCCTTGTCACCAGCATGGCTGAGTTTTGCAAGGGCCAGGTTGGAACTCTTAGTCCTCCTGCCTCAGCCTCTCAGAGGGCTGGGGTTACAGTCACATAGTCCCACTATGCCTGGCTTCCCACAGCAATTTTTAAGCATCCTTTTTCTAATTTTAAGTGCTGTAGCTTCTATTTTTTCTTTATTTTAGATAACTTTAAGTACCTGCATCGCACTGAGTTTGCTTACTTGTTGTTGCTGATACTCTCGCAGTGTCAGTGTTCTGTGCACTGCTGTCACTCCCCGTCCA
Organism: Heterocephalus glaber; assembly: GCF_000247695.1. The sequence continues at coordinate 7,183,971 of NW_004624731.1, forward strand.
CACCGTCGCCTGGCCCTGGAGGCCTCTCCGCCCTGGTCTTTCCTTCCCCCAGTGTGGACATCAGGCTGCTGGGTGCCAGGCACCTGCTGCAGCCCAGCTCTCCCTTCTCTGTCCCCTCAAGCCCCTCAGTGTCCCCATAATTCCTGGCGATCATGCTTCCTTCTTTGGGGTCGATTTCTTTGCGCTGCAGAAGACATTCACCATGGTTTCCTGCAAAGCATGTAGGGAGGTTTGATGTTCTGCTCTTGCATGTACAAGGAGATGCCTTGTAACTGTTTGTTACTCGGCTGGGAGCCCTGGGTTCTAGGATCCTGTACTGCAGTGAGGGCATCTAAGACAATGGCATTGCTCTCGGCAGGGGCCTTTGGATTCCTCTCTCCAGAAGCTTTGGGAATCTATTATCATCCTTGGAATTCTGCAACTTCGTAATTTCCCCATAAGGTCAACACTAACCTAACCACTGAACTTGATTCGGTTCTTGCCCAACTCACTTTACAACCAGAGTCATGGCAGGAACCGAGTTCGTGAACTGAGGGACCACTGACTTTGTACACCTTCCTGTGGTGTGGTGCTGTGTGGTAATTAAGTGCATGTAGGCAATGTGTAACTTCCAGATCAGGGTACCAAGCATTTCCATCTCTCCAAACATGAATTGCTTTTGTGGTGTTGGGGATTTCTTACTCCTTTTCACTGTCATTTTGAAATATATCAGGGACACCCCCATGTCCTGGCTCTGGAAGGGCTGTGGCTCCCTCTCAGGAGTGGGAAGCGCATTTGCCGAGGAGATGTGACTGCCGCTGCCCTGGACAGCTCCTAGGGCCTGTGCTGCGGGCACTGGACTGTGGTCCTCATCCTTGATGAAGCCACCAGAAGCCCCATCCTGGGCTCAAAACCAGAAGTGGCCAGGCAGGGCAAATGCTGGCTGGGGCTGGGGCTCCAGGGCCAGTGTGTGGGGCAGGCAGCGATGGTCTGGTCTCAGCCCTGGGGAGAACCAGGTTCTGCCCTAAGGAGAGGGTGCATTTCCCAGACGGGGCCAACACCGGACCACTAGAGGAGCAGCCCGGGCCACACCATGCAGGCCTGGGAGACACAGAAGTCTGATTGCGCAGAGGTCATGGAGCTCTCTGGCGACCCCGCGTCTTCAGCACATCTCCTTCGGGAAGACTCTTGCATGGGTTTTGTATTAGTCACCCCTGCTGCGTTACAGATCACCCTGAATCTTGCTGACTGCAAACAATCAGCTTTCATGACTGCAGCATATCTGTGGGTGGGAATTTGAGTCTGGACTGCATGCTTCCAGGTCAGGGTGCTGGAGCAGCTGCAGTCACCGACCACAGGTCTGCAGTACCTACTTACCAGATCACAAGGTGGCCCCTCCCCTGGGTGGCCTCAGGGCCTGGTGGCCGAAGGGAGGGGCCTCTGATCCTGGCCACAGACAGAGAGCAAGGTAATCCTGCAGTCTATACCCAGTAGCACTGGGATCCCTAACACCACTAGGGTTAGTGCCTCACTGGGTTAAGAGATGCCTGGCAGATTAATAGAGCACAGTGCTGCCACCCTGCTCCTCCAGGCCCTTCTCCCATGCCATTTCTGCCATGGACTGAGTCCCCTGAAACTGTGAGCCATACTGACTTCTCCTTTAGGATGCAGCTGTCATGTTTTGTGTCCCAGCAGTAGGAGAGCTGAGGAGCACAGTTCTCCTCTGTTCCCCATTCCGTACCCTTTTCCTCAGGAGGCAGTCACAAAACTACTAAGGAGATCAGTGTGGACATTCCTCAGATAATTGAGACTAGAAACTCCATTTGACCCAACAATTTTCCTTCTAGGCATCTTCCCAAAAGAGCTAAAGACATCATATTGCAGTAATCCATACACAGCCCTGTATGGATAGATAGCAGCACAGTTCATAGTAGCTAAATCTTGGAAGCAGCCTACATGTCCATCAACATGTGAATGGATAAAAGAAACATGGTATTTACACACAATCAAGTACTACTCTGCCATGAAGAAGGATAAATTTGAGTAACTTGTAGGAAAATGGATGCACCTTGAGACCACAGTGTTCAGTGAAATAAATCAGACACATAAGCTTACATATTCCATGGTTTCTCTTATATGAGAAAACCAAAATATAAATAAATTAAAGAACAAAATAAAAAATAGATGATAGGAAATGGGGAGATAGATCTTTTGCAAGTGGAAAGGAGACCGAGAGATAGGGGAGTGGGTAGAGAAGAGAGGGAAGGGGCTGAATAAAGGAATTAAGATTAGTTACATGCATGCACCAATCCACATAAGGAATGTGAACGTTGTGGACTGCAAATATGATGAACATTAATGTTTTAAAAACAAGGCAGTCACCAAGGAGTTCCCACCTTGGGGAAGGCTCCGCCACAGAGAGAGAGAGCACCAAAGACCTGGGGGACAAGTCCTGATCGGAGCATCACTGTTGCTCTAAACGATCTCGCGGTGGGCCACACTGACCTCCTCTCTCTGACATTCTTGCTGCTGGTTTCTGCGTTACGCTCTGGCAGACTGAAGGGATCGGGACCCTCCAGGGATGGTCACTGTAGCTGCAAGATCGTTCCGTGTTTGGAGTCTGAAGAGTGGCAGCATCTCATCAGCACCGACACCTGCATCAGAGGCAGATGGATGTTTGTCCTTGTGTTCAAACTCCTGGATTCCGCAGGGTACCAGGGGCAGACCACGTGGTCAGGTGGGTGCAGGCAGTTTCCCGGAGAGCAGAATCTTCTAGAGACACAAACGTGAATGACTTTGGGAGGAAAGGGTGAACAGCAGTGAAGGCTATCAGGAGTGCCCAAGCTCAACGAGAAGTAGCAAACTATGGAGCTGAGAGCGGCTCCTTGAGAGCTAGACAAGCTAAGAATTGTGTCGTAAGCTCACTTTGCATCCGTAATGTTTTCTTTGGTGAAGTGGCCAAGCTTCTCACTTTTTCTTCCATGGCTTATTTTTTGTTTTGGCCTAACCGGAGATAACCAGGGTTTCATTGTTTTCTTCTAGCTGATTTAAAGTTTATGTTCCACATTTAGATCTACGAGCCATTCTGAATTAATTTTTGTCCAGGGTGCAAGGACTGGGTCCAGGTTCAGCATGGGCAGTGACTGCATTGGTATGCAGCCCCGCGCAGCGCGTTCTTCCTCCCCAGCTCTTCTTTGTCTTGTCCCCTTTTCTGTGGGCCCTGGGCGCCAGGCCTCCTGTCCAGCGAGGGAGGAAGTGCTGAGACAGGTGTGGGACTTGGGAAGGGTGCTGCTTTACTCCAGCCTCCAAGGACAAGGACTGGGTGGGCACCCTGGGCAGGTGCAGGGCACCGGCCCCAGGGAGGAGCCTGGTAAGGGTGGGCGGGGCCGCGGGCACCTGGGGCGTGGGCGGGGCCGCGGCCGCGGTGGATGTCCCGGAGGTCGACGCGGGCTCTCGCGGGCAGGCGCAGGCTGCGACCCCGCCAGGCGCCCGGACCCGCGGCGCTCCGGAGGCTGAAGCGCGGACGGGGGCGCTCGCCTGGACGCCGAGCTCGGCGCAGACGGCGCGGGGCTCCGCGGGGTGAGCTCAGGGGCTGCGGGCGGCGGGCGGCGGGCGGCGGGCGCGGGTCGCCTGGGGCCACGCTGGGCTCGTCCTCCGGGACGGCCGGGGCGCTGCTCCCCGGCGGCGGGCGCGGGCTCGGCTCTGCTCGCGGGGACCCGGCCCGGAGTCCTGGCTGCGGCTGCGCGGCAGCCCCGGGGCCCCGCCGAGCCCCTAGACCGGCTCCAGGGTCCCAGCAGCCCCTCGCCCTCCGTCGTCGCCATCCTCAGCAGGACCACCGGCTCGGTTACAGGACCTGGGCTCGGGCCGTCCGGAAACCTGCTCTCTAGGGCGGGTCTGGCTCCAGGGAGGCCTCGCTCCAGGCTTTGCGGGCTCCCAGGCCCGGGACACACGGACCCCTCCCGCCTCGGGGTGAGCGCGGGCCGCGGGGTGGCTGGGGGCGGCAGGATGGGGCAGCGCTGCAGCCCACGGGGGAGGCGGCTTCCCTGGGCTCTCCCTCGGCGCGAGGCGAGGTTTAGTCCCACACGTGACGCCTCAGGCGAGCAGGCGCTGGGCCAGGGGAGCCGAGAGTGCTGCGAGCACCGGCAGCCTGTCCTGACCGGTGTGGGCTCCGGCCCGCGTGACGCCGGCCGGCCACTGCAGGGTGGGCCGGTCCACGCCAGCACCGGCTCGGCTGGGCCCTGGTGACAAGGGGTGGGGCGGGCTAAACATCAACCTGGAAGCTGAGGGTGCCCTGGTCCGGAGGATCCTGGTCGCTCAAGGCACTGACCTGGAGCAGATGCAGGCCACACACCCCTGCGGCGGCTGCAGGAAGGTGACAGGTCGCGTAGCCTCTGAGTTTTGGCTTCCTCAAGCGTGACCCGTGGGTCTTACCATTACTTCACGTTACTGGGCGCCGATTTGAGGGTTCCTGCAGCGCGGGGAAGGCTTGGTTACCTATGAAACCATTGGCCTGGGCACAGCAGGCCCTCAGCCAAGGCCAGGCCCTCACTTGGCCCCTTTGAGTACACGGGAGACCCTCACCCAGACTCCACAGAGGGGATTTATAGCATTCGTGTGCGCTAGAAAGCAGACCTGTTACTCTAGAAACTTGCTCCTGGCGTGGCCTGGGGTTAAGAGTGTGTGGACTTCCACCCGCCTGCCAGAGTCTCTCCACTTGGAGAGCTCCCGCATTCCTGCATTTGCTCCTCAGGGTCTCTGCCTTTCTCTCCAGCTCCCTGCTCCAGCTGGCCTCTGCCTAAGCTGAAGGGAGTCTCACAAAACATTGTGTGGATGAGATGTTGAAAATCAGTTCATTACTTTGGGACACCAGAATGCAAACTGAAAACTTTGGGAGGAGTTTGTTAAAGAGTTTTAGCTTCTCGATATTCCTTTCGTACTATTACTTTTCAAAACCCCTTTTAAATGTGGAAGGATTTGCCTAGAAATACTAACTTGGTCATGCATGAGTTACCAGTCTTGCAAACACTGCACAAATGTGCTGAAGCACTGAATACCTGGAGTTTTCTCTGGTAGTCTCTTCTCCCCCTCGTGGATTTTTAAGAAGATGGCTTTGCAGTAATCCCTGCAGAGCAAGAGAAAATACTCCCTGGCACCCAGGGCCCAGCAGTCAGCAAAGAACTCAGTTTGGGAGTTGGGCACCGTGGAGGGGCTCTCGCTGGAGAGGCTGGGCCAGGCCGGCCACTGCTGTCCATGCAGCCCCGAATGCCTGTCCCAGGAAGAACTTCAGGGTAGTTGTTCTTTGTTGGTTGCTCATTCATTTTCCCTCAGGGAATCTTCTCTGATCAGCTGACTCGATATTTCCTGAGTCATTCTGTGCAGGAAGCACAGCATGTGGAGACGGGCTTCTTGGCCACAAGTGTGAGTGTCTCTGCAGATCTGGTCTGAATTCCCCTGTGGACCCATTGCTGCCTGGTTCTGACTCCTGCAACCAGTGTGCCTCCCCAGAGTCTGGATTGAGGAGCTTGTGACAGATGCGATGGGGACTGTCCCTGAGTCTGTCTGTCTGTCCGCGCTTGTCTGCTGCTCATTGGCCAAGTGTCTGAATGGATCCGAACCCCAGCCACTACTGTCTCGAGCTCACCTCCCCGCTGGTTTTCATTGATTCATAAAATAGGAGAAAAGAGGGACATGGACTAGACTTACCTACGCTCTGTCCTCTCGCTCTCGCTCTCAAATCCCAGTTAGCCTAAGTGTTCTGTGAGCACAGGTGACACATTGAAGTGATGGTGTGTTGAGCTCTGTGCAATCTTTGGACTCCTTAGGGTATCAAGATGACTGCTTCTTGGGCCAGGGGTTTAGCTCAGTGGTTCCACCGCCTGCCTCGCAAATGCAAGGTCCCGAGTTCAATCCCCGGTACCAAAAAAGGTACCAAAAACAAAAAAAACCCTCAGGAAGATGACTGCTTCTTAAAATTGCAATCTCCTTGTATTCAGAAGCCCAATGGTTGGATGAACTCGGGACAAGGCAGGTGAGAAGGCCTCATTTATAGGGGCCCTGTGCTTCCTTACACTGAGCTTCCCTCCCACCCCTTCCTTCCCCCTCTTTCTCCCTAGCTTCTAGCCTGATGGAGATGCCCGCTGAATAGCCCTTCCTTGACAGTGAGCCCTCTGTCCGGGCAGCCTCTCCACCCCTTCCAGGCAGGGCGCTTATGTGCCAGGCCCTGCCTGTGCCCATGGGAGCTTCTGCCCTTCTCACAAGGGACACGCAGGTTCCAGGGTTGGCCGGTCAGCATCTTGGGGTCGGGAAGTCTCTGGCAGAGCAGAGTCGGGCGCTTCCAGGGACTGTTACAGCAGAATTCCTGCACTGTCTCTACACCCTTTATGATCTTCTCTCTTTTTAATGTGAAAAATGTAAAAACTAATCCTTTATGCCTTCTTTGGGAAACACCATGGATTCCATTACAGTCCTTATTTCAACATTAGAGAGGTTTTAATAGCATTGTTGCTCATGCATTTATTCAGTTAAGAGAAATGGGACCCTGGTCCTGGGTGGGAGTCCCCACCCCGGGGCACAGGGAGGCCGCTCTTTCTTCCTTTTCCTCTTGGGGCAGTGGAAGGGGGCATTTGCCACACGTGCCGTCTATGCATCCCATTTCCTATTTATTGAACAAAAATGCCTGTACCAAGAGCTCCATCGTTCCTTTCCCGGTGAGATCACCATGACTATCCAAGTTCGAGAACTGTCTTGCATAGCTAATGTCTTGCCCAGAGAAGGAGAAAATTATTTTTTGCCCTCTGTGCTGATGTGTACAGAACATGTGTTCTGAGTAGCTGCTCTTTCGCTGCCTCTTTTTCCAGTTGAAGTGGAACATAAACTATTTTAATTAATACTGTGCCACCAAAAGGGATTGAAATAGCCAATTGAATTCTGCCAAGATAGAGTCTTTTGATGAAAACATATCTTTATTGATTGTGGATGAAGAAAATCATTCTTAAAATGAAATCCAGAGAAAAATCATATCCCTCAGAGAAAATTTCTGAGTGGCAGGCCAAGATTAACATCCTAAAATTGAATTTGTGCTGCAAGCCCTGGCTGCCATCAGCAGCTGGGAGATGGTGCCGGCTGCCACCCTCCGACAGCCGTGAGCTGTCGTTCGGGATGAAATCAGCATTCCTGGTGTCCCTCCTGGTGTCCCCCCCGCCGGGAGGGCAAGGAAGGTGTCCCCAGCAGTGAGTTTGCTGGTGAGAGGGCTTAGGTCGAAGGCAGTGCTGGCCCTGTCCCGTGCCCAGTAGCCGTGGTAGGGGGCAGCCTGCGCCCCAGTACAGCGATCCTTGGTGTAGTGGACAGTGACTTCTGGTCGAGGGGACCCAGCAGGGACAAGAGGGGCCCCTCCCCAGATCTGTGCTCAGGATAGGCAGAGACGGGATGGTCCACAAAGTGCCTCCTGCCTCTGGTTTCTTCTGGCCTCTAGGGCCCGGCCAGTGCTCCCCAGAGCTTCAGCCACCTCCTAGCGCACCCACAGGAATCAGCTCTGAGTGAAAGTGACCCGTTCTGTGGCACCTACTAAGGTGGGCTTTGAGAACATTGCTGCCCTGCCTGGCCTGCAAGGTCCCATGGTTAACAGCAAGGTCTGCAGATCGGGTAGAGGAGATCTACATGTGGATTTGCCCCTGTGACTGCAGAGTCGTCGGCACCCTGGGCACCCCTGTGGTCAGGTCTCTTCTGGTTATTTTGCTTGTCTTGCTTCCTTCTAAGCAGCAGTAGGTGAATGGCTGTGCATGAACTGTGGGCCCTGCAGCCTCAGGCAGAGGCAGGGGTATGTGTGACTCTGGCAGAGGGTGGGGTCACCAAGCCCCATTTTCCTGCTAATCCTGAGGAGCACTGGGTCTAGTGCACAGCTGCTGTGTGGCCCTGGCCTGAGTGCGGTAGGGGGAAAGTCCAGCAGTGCGGAGGGAGGAGAGATAGGGCCGAAGGGGACCTGTTTCTGAGGAGGGGCATGTCCTGGTGTCCTGGTGCGAGGCTCTGCTTCCACGCGCGAATTGGGGTGGGCTCGATTCCATCCGTAACAGGAGACGGGTGGCTGATGTTTTCAAAAGTCAATTTTTAAAATAGGAGTTGTTTGCCTTTGCCAGTGCGAGGCCTCTGGTCTTCTCTTCCTCTCCCTGCTTCACTGGCTTTCCTAGACGTGGTCACTCAGCTGTGACTGACAGGCGAAGGGTTGTGAGCCCCAGGCAGGCGTCCCTGTAGCTGTGATGCTGTGTACTCTGCAGGGCTACGTTCAGATTATGTGACATAAAGAGGCCACTGGTCCTGCGCCCAGCTTCTGTCAGAGGCTTCCTGCCCGATGGCTTCTGTGTCAGCTGAGGTAGCTCTCACACCGACCGACCCTACGCATTCATTCATCTCGCAGGTGCGGGACCCTGATACGACACTGGGGTGACGCAGCCTTCAGGGTGTCCAAGGTGGAGCCGCACCTCAGCCTGGCTGGTGACGTGTGGGACCGAAGGCACCTGCTATCTCCACCCTGGTCACCGCGGGTGAGGGGCACTGATTGCCATTCATGGAGGAGTAAAGTGAGGTTTGGAGTAACGGGGTCACAGGTCCAGGGGTGTGTCAGGCTTGGGGTCTGAACAGGGGTCTGATTGCCCTGGGGCTCCATCCTTCCCTTGCTGGGGTCCAGTCACGAGCTGTCCCTGGGCACCGGGCCCCTCGAGGCCCTGACCACCTCTGCCTCTGGACATCACCATGGTGCTGTGTGGTCTCTGGGACTTGGCAGACCTCGGTGGATCTTTTAAACTGAATGTGCACATAGACAGGAAGAAGGGGCTGGGGAGAAGAGAGACCAGTTGAAGCCAGGAGATAAAGGTTAATAAAGGTGAAAGAAGAAGGTAGAAATGTTCCTACGAGATTAGGGTGGATATCTAGAAAAATAAGTGAAAGTAAGGCTGAGGTAAGACGTGCTAACATGGAAAGGAGACACGAGGCTCTCTGAAGGGTGCTCGGGTGACAGAGGAAGGAGGGCGAGGAGGAGTGCCGGTCGGTCCTGGGAAGGGCTGCTCATGGGTTTGGGCAGGATTTGACCCCGGTGTTGAGGGCAGCCAGTTCCCAGGACTTGGGGAGAGCGCTACTCCCGCTCACATTCACAGGAAGGTCTGCAGTTTGGTGCACATTAACCCATAGCACGCCAGAGCAGAGCAGCTTATGCAACTGTGCGCCTGCGTTGGCTTCTCAGAGGGAAGTGCTTCACTCGCAGGTCTGGGGCTGGAGGGCACCGTGCTGGCCTCGGCTGCCAGGTGGGTGGCCAGGTTCGGGTGAGAGGACAGACCGGAGGCCAGGCAGTGCACCCCTTCTGGGGGAGAATCTGAGCCTCAGAGTGCACGCATTCAAAGAAGGGCACTGGGCACCTCGCTGTCCACGGTGCCCTCAGCTGTTGGGCACCATGACTCCAGGCTGCTGGTGGATTTGCAGAACCTGCACAGGAGCTGCTTTGCCGACCCAGGCAGGGACAAGACACAGTGTGACGCTGAGCCATGCACGGGACCGGGGGTTCCGCTGTGCTTTCCAGGCAGCCCAGGGCCTGTGCCCTCCCATCTCGCTCAGTGCTTGACGAGTTTCATTAAGAACAGAGTTCACACAGCAGTGGGGATTTTCCTCCAACTTAAATGCTTTTAGGTAAAAAAGAATCAGTGACTTTCACTGTGAATATTCAGAGTTAAATGCAGCATACGCTACAGCAAAACAAACCAAACAAAGCCATGAACCCTAAAACTTCGAAGTTTTAAACAAGGGCTTTGCCCCTCCATGCCATTGTTCCCTGACTGAATGTAAATCGCATTGAGAGTGTCCTCCGAAAAGGGCCTGATCCTTCTATTCCCATTGCTGTCGGATGACAGCCAGGCACGGTGGTGCACACCCTAATCTCAGCACTCTGGGAGGCTGAGGCAGGAGGAGTCTGGAATTGAGCCCAGCCCGGGCAACTCAGCAAGTTAGTGACACTGTCTCACAATTAAAAATTAAAAATGAAAGGCTGGGGGTGTGGCTCAGTGTTATGGGGGGGCTCCAGTTACTGTGAACAGAACACAGTGCTCTGTGTCCCCGAGTGACATTGGAAGCCACGGTCAGAGCAGTCTTTGAGCCATGGTAGGAGAGCCACAGTGGACGTCTCTGGCCCCTTCGCTCGATGACTGGGCTGTGACTTCTCACAGGCTTTGTTGCATATGCATACACATTCGAGGTCTAGTGTGTTTGAAGTTCAGATTCATTCTTACATGGGTTGAGCTCTTTCTTTGACCTCTAGGTCATTTAAGCACCAGCTTTACCCGCCCGAGTGTCCCTGCCTGGAACAGGCCACTCACTAGAATCTCCTAATCAGCAGTCCACACTCAACACTAGTGCTTTTGCAGAGCTGGGCTTTGGTGCTGGGTAGAGTTAGTTCTGAAATCGTCACACTCTGGCAAGACAGGGCAGACGTGCTTGTGTTGTCTAAGTGTGCCCGGGCAGCCGGAGCCCGTGTCCACCTTCCTGAGGAGTGATCTGGTTACAGTCTGTTGGTACAGGAAGAAAGTGGCTTGGGGACCCTGTTCCAGCGGCTGGTTGGGGTGCAGGGCGTCTGCTGAGATCAGGCCACTGAGGGACCCTCAGGTGACACCTCCGGGTCCCTCCCAGCTTTCCTTAGTTTACTTTTCTCACCGTTCTTGGGTTGCCCTGCAGAGCTTATTCAGCTGAGTGGCCCTGGCCAAGCCCTTCACCCACTCTCGCATCTCTCTCTGGTCATGTTTATGCGGCTCCAACTTACACACAGTAAACTGCACAGGGGAAACGGTACAAGTCCCTGAGTTTTAACACCAGAGCTCCTCTATCTCCACCTAAACTCAAAATAGAAAAACAAAACTCTCTGTCTGCAAGATGGCCAGGTTGTTCTTTTTCTTGAAGAAAAGAACCCTGAAGTCTTCTGGCTGCAGGTTTTGAAGAAGCAGTGGCATTCCCGTGTCTCACAGAGGCCTCTGTCCAGTGTTAGGCCTGAGGCCCCCCCGGGTGTGTTAATGTGCACTATTTTCACTTTCCGGGGGGGTGGGGGGGTGGCCAGGCGGTGATGGTAGATATTTGTGTCTGAGTCATGCAGCCCTGTGGTTTTGGCTGGCTGTCCTCAGACCCTCGAGGGCTCTGGGTTTGTCTGTGTGAGGCTGGCAGGGCAGAGACCATGGTCTGGTGTCTCCTTGGACAAAGCTGCAGGATGGGCAGGTGAAGAGGTCCAGGCCCAGTGACATCAGCCGCAAAACCACACCTGCATCAGACTCTACCTGCTCTGCTCTCGGGCGGGTCAGGAGGAGGGAGGAAGCAGGCTGGGCTGGGCCGGGCGGTGCTGTCTCGTGGGGAAGCCTCAGGGGGCCTTCCCCTGGCCGTCCCGGCCACAGAGGCCGGCCGTGCTGGAGGCTGGGTGGGTACAGGGTTTATTGTCCTTTTGCTGGGCTTTTCTCTTTTAAAGAACAGCCAAAATAACAAGGGGTTTCCTTGGTAGATGGGTCAGACTGGGTGGGGCATCAGGGCAGGGTGTCTTGGGGTGCAGGTATGAGGTTCTGAATGGACGGATGGAAGCCTGGCCTGGCGCTCCCTGAGCCACCCCTGTCCCGGGTGATCTCGACCAAGTGGCGGCTCACCTGGGCCTTCGTTCCCGTCTCTAGGAGGAAGAGGTGGTTGTGATCTAAGAGGCCCCGTTTGTCTTTAGCTTCCAGTTATCAGAGGCCCCAGGGTGCCTGCAGGACCCAGTTCTATTCGAATTTCCAACAAACAGTGAGTGAACTGTATACATGTGTTCCAGGCAGTAAGAACAATTCGTGCTTTGCTATATGCACATTCCCAGTGTTGCACAAGGCATACTTATTTGAAAAATTACTTGTTGCTCACCTGAAATTCATATTTCCTTAGGCATCTTGTATTTTAACTTAGTCTGGCAACCCTAGTTAGTCCTGGGATGGCTGACTAGGATGTCATTGTTGAGTTTAGAAGGGTCACAAATTGCACTCTGGCGTGGACACAGGCTCTAGCATAACCGACAGCATTTCTGAGGAAAAATTGTAGTGAAATCCTGCCCAGGAAGTGAGGGAACTGTCTGCAGGAGAGAGACGTCACACCTGTCCCGGTGAGGAGCTCCCACAGGTCAGTCCTCCTGGGGACACGGGCTGAGCACCACTCTGAGCGGAGGAGGAGCGATTCCTGTTCGGAATTCCTCACCTTCACCTCAGCTCTGAGGTAACTGCTCCCCGTTTTGAGGCTGAGGAGAATGAGGCTCTGAGAATAATGCCCAGCTACCCACGAGGAGAGGGGAGAGGACCCACTCTGTCCTGTTTTCTTGCCTCTTCCCAAGAAAACATATTTTGAATTAAAATAACAGAGATGGTGATGTGCTGGATACAACATAGATCAGCCTGCATTTCCGTCTGTCAGGGATGCGCAGAGAGAGTGGGCCTGGATGTTTCCCCAGGCCTGAGTTCCACCTTGGCAGGATGACTCTGGTCCTGGCTGCTGCCTCTGCTGCCCGGTCAGCAAAGAAAGAAGTCCCTTCTTCCTCGCCTGGTGGTCAGAGCCATGAAAGGTGCCTGTTATCCTAGCAACTCAGGAAGCCAAGGCAGGAAGATTACAAGTTTGAGGAAAGCCTAGGAACTTAGCAAGATCCTGTTTTGACATAAAAAATGCAGAAAAAGAAAAAGGGCTGGGAGGTAGCTCAGTGTGAACAAAGGCCCTGGGCCTGATCCCCAGATCCCAGGAACCAAAAGGCAGAAACCCAGGAGCCCCTGTGGTAGGGAAGGAGGCCGGGAACCTGTGCCGCCTCAGGAGGCCTTGCATTTCTGCTGTGACCTTTGCTACTCAGTGTTGTTTCCTGATCAGGAGCGGCTGAGCTGCTGTCCTGAGCCCAGGTGGAGGCTGAGCCCTTAGGGAAGGTCTGGCTCCCCAGGGTGACGCAGTGGCCCTCCCCAGCCCCTTCATACCGGCTCCTGCCTGTCCTCCCCCACAGCCCGGTGCAGGTCCGGGCCTGGTCATTGCTGCTCGGTGTCCTGTGGCTGCAGCCTCGGAACACCCTTTAATTATTCGATTAAAAGTGTTTCCTGAAAAGTTTATCATTATAGCATTGAGAAATGACAAAATCACACACACATGCTCACATACACTCACACACACTCACGCCCCTGTACATTTTCGGGAACGGAGCACACTGAAAGGGGGGAAGCACGCTGCTTTCCATGCCCGGCAGCCCCTCCCATATTCCTGCTGCCGTCTACACGTCCAGGCCTGCTCCCTGGTGTGGACTGGCTTTGGGGAGCCCTGGCCTGGGTGATGAAACACTGGTTCTATTGCTTGTAGAAGTTACAGTGTGTGAATCGAAGTCTCAAATGCTGGATTAGAATGTGAAATCATAGCTGAGCTGCTTTTTTAATGTCTTCTTTTTTGTCCAACAGTACTGTTTTACATTGCATCTAAACAGACCAGATTTGGATAGCAGGGAAGGTAAACACCTATCCCCACCCAGGCAGTGGGGCTTGAGGTACTGTAATGATAAACTGAGGGCTGTGGCCCTGAACTTTGTAATCCCTGCCAGAGGCTTTCCTGCTGGTCTAGACATGCAAGTATTTGAGACAGAACGTGTGCCTTCGGACAGACACCTAGCTCACCGCCACCAGAGATTTCATCTGTCACCGGCTCGCCGTCAGCTTTTTCCTCTTTGGGTTTTTAATTTATTATTCATTTATTTTCCTCAGAGATTTCTGGAGAATTACAAGGACTCTCAAAAACATGGATTCCCTCCTTCCCCCAGTGACAGCAAGTACTGACTTCCCAGAGTTATTTTGTAAAATTTGACTACAAAATAGATGTAATCACCTAAAACGTGTGACCACGGAGATGTGCCCTCTTCTGGTCACTCCCTGTTCTCACTGTGAGGCTCACGGGGTCTCCGCGTCCCAGAGCCAGACATGGTCTAAAGTTACCCGGAGCTCATTCCTCACCCGTGTCCTCCAGAGTGAGGGACTAGGACAGCCAGCGGCCCCCAAGGCCATTCCAGCCTGGACTCCAGAGTCGCAGGGTTTGTGACAGGAGCAGTGGGTGCCTGCCGGGCAGTGGCAGGACAGTGGTGGGGCCTGCTCGTTCCCAGCCCAACTGGATGCCCCCGAGACACCGGGATACAGGCGAGGCGGCAGCATTCTCTGCTCTGGCTTCTTATCTTTGTGAAGTGTGAACACAGATGTCAGTGCTAAGGGCAGCCTCTGGATTCCAGGAGCGTTTCTTCTACTGAGCAAGCTGGATTGCTCAGGCTCAATTTTGGTTCCTCCTGATTTCTTGTGTCTTTGCTTGGGTGTGTTTTGTTTTCTGATTTGGTCTCGATCAGAGAGAGAGCCCTGCAGCTATGCAAGGCTTTCATCTATGAGCTGTTTCAAGGCATTTACTTTTCTAGGCTCCGGGTACTTTGTGTTTTGCTGGGTGCTGGCCCATTTGTGAATGCTCACATGGATGCGTCCCGGCCGCAGGAGGGACCTCGGACTGCTGGCTGTGTGCCTGCACCTGCTCTGGGTCCAGGTCCTGGAGAAACCCAGTCAGCCAAGTTTGGATGAGGAGATCTGGTGTGTGACCTAACTGTTGCTATTGAAGTATGGAAAATAAGTCAAAAATAGTAGCAATAAGTCACCGAGCACTAACTACTCTGCCTGAATCTCATTTTCCTCTCATTCCTGCTGATCCCGCAGCTGCCACTTTATCCCAGGTCACAGGCAGGAAACTGAAGGTGGGAAGGAGGACAGACTGGGGTTGATTTATGGCCATGCAGGGGATCCTTGTTCTCTGCTTAGGGATACACAGTTTAAATAAAATACGGAAATTTGGCCAACCAGTATTGATTGTCATTCTGCGTTCAGAGCACTGTGCTTCGGGGAAGGTGGAGGATATAACACTGATTAAAAAAATGATTCCCTTGCTGGGTGTGGTGGTGCCTGTGATCCCAGCACATAGGAGGCTGAGGCAGGAGGATCGCTGTGAGTTTGAGGCCAGCCTGGGCTACATAGTGTGTTCAAGCCAGCCCAAACTGCATAGCAAGACCCCCCTCTCAAAAAGAAAAAGAAAAAAAAAGATTCCCATCTTTCCCAGAGAACACAGAAGCAAGAGCTGTCGAGATCAGTTTGGTCAAAGGAAGATCAGTAAGTACCCAGGATGAGCCAGGTACTGTGCTGAGCACAGCCCCGTGCCTGTCTTTGGGGAAGCTGTGTCATCTCAGGAGAGGCGGGAATGTGGAGGAACTGTTTTCCTGGTACTTGGGGTTGAACCCGGTGAACCATGCCTTCATACAGCTACATCCCAGCCCTTTTTTTACTTTGAGACAGAGACTCACAAAATCACTGTTTCCCCGGGTTGGCACAAACTGTTGATCCTCCTGCCTCAGCCTCCCAGGGTGCTGGGATCACAGGCGTGAGCCATCATGTCCAGCTTGGAGGAGACAGTTCTGAGGGACTGGGAAGTGGAGTACCACAGGTTGGGAGCAGCTGCTAGAATGGGCTGCAGGTGCTCAGCCCCTGCCTGCCAGGGGTCGGGTCACTCAAGCAGACCCCGCTCTTCCTGGCTGCTTCCTGAGCCCCGCCTGCTGCCTGCGATGGGGTTTCCGCCTGGCCACCCCTTCGAGGCCTGGGTCCCGCTGTGGGCACAGCCGGGTCCCAGGTCCGTCGTGGGCTCCGGAGCCGGCCGGGCCCTGCAGCCTGCAGGTGAAGGTCGCCGGCATCTGCGTCAGCTCCCGTTTTCTTCTCTTTAACGCTTGTGCACACATTTGTGCTTCTGTTCCATATTCATTCCATTCTGGTGTTTATATTTTCTATAAAAATTATTTCATTAATTACCCAACTATTTGATAGAAAGTTACTGATATTTTCACCTAAAGTACTAATTTTGGTTATGCTTATTTTTTCTTTATATTATTTTTGATGTCTTTAGTTTCTTATCAAATTTGCCATAGATTGACTCAGATTGTTTTTTTTCCCCAAAGATTTGTAGGTTGTTTTTTAATTTTTATTTTATTTATTCTGGTTTTGAGACAGGTCTCTCTAAGTTGCCCTGGCTGGGCTTGAACTCGAGATGCTCCCGCCTCAGCCTCCCAAGTGCTGAGTTTACAAGCATACACTGCCTCACCGGGAATGTTTTATAACCATGTATGGTTTTATCTGCACTGTTTTCTTCCTGCTCTTGCTTTTATAGAATATTTTAATTTTGATGTTTAACTTGTTAATCTTTTGTCATTTCCCTTCTTAATATATGCACTTAAGCATATAAGTTTCCTTCTAATACAAAAATCTAAGTCTGGCAAGTTTTATTGGATGATATTTTCATTGTCATTTGGGTCTTAAAGAGTATCTAATTTTCACTATGTTTTCTTGTGGCCCAAGGATCATTTAGAGTTTTTTTGTTTGTTTGTTTTGGTTTGGTTTGGTTTTAGTTTCCAAATATTCCAAACTTCCGTGTTGTGTGGTATTGAGCAGTTGCTTGGAGAAGTAAGTTCATTATTTTTATTCACTTTGTTCCAGTAGTGTTCCCTACACGATATTAATTCTGTGGAATGTTTTGAGATTTGTTTTGTGACCTAACATAGTCAAGTTTTATAAATGTTGTATACATGATTTAATTGAGTATGTTTTTAAAAATACCTGAATGGAGGGGTCTATTTGTGCCTATGATATTA
Source organism: Heterocephalus glaber (assembly GCF_000247695.1). The sequence goes on from NW_004624731.1 coordinate 7,200,658, forward strand.
CGCATGTAAATTATGTGAGTCAACTATTTTATAGTTTTAAACTTTTTGTCTGCTTTCTTCGTTACGGAGCTATGTAAAATCTCTTTACTAGTCGGTTTATCGACTTTCCTCTGTAACTCACCTAAGACTATCCTGTTTGTGTCTGAGATTCTGCTGTTGAGAACCTGAGTCCACTGCTCTTTTCTGGTGAGTTACTGACTGATGAGCTGAGGGACAGGCATAACCCTCCTGCACCCAGACTACATCTCCAGCGTTTTTACTTTTTATTTTGGGACAGGATCTCACTAAGTCACTAAGTTCCCCTGGCTGAGCTCGAACCTGAGTGCTGGATCACAGGTCCTCACACCTGGGTTGCATGATTTATTGAATCCTCAATTATAGTGACTCTTTTATCACTAATAGTGATTTTTACTTTAAACCCCATTTTTCTAATACTGCATCACTTTTCTTTTCCTCCATTTACCTGCTATTTCCTTGTCCCATTATTTATTTTCAATCTTTTGTGTTAATGTTAGGAATCTTGGGTAAACGAGATCTATTAGGATCTATCCTCATGGAAAAATTTTCTTTTACTTGGTACATTTGGTTCACTACTTATTGTCAGTTCTGATATGTTTGGGTATGAACTTCCTAACTTTACATTTTCTATTTCTCACACTTCTTTTGGTTTTATTTTGCTCTCTTTCCATTGAGTTGATACATACTACCCTTCTGCTTGGGAAGTTACACATTTTCCTTGAAGTCTGCTGCACAAAATCTTTCCTTAAGAAACTGAGATGAGTGTCCTTTCCCTCTTACAAACACACGGGACGTCAGCACTGCCCCGCGATTGTCCGAAATGTGGGTTTCTCTCTTTAGCCCCAACCCGCCGGGTCCTCACTATGAACACTGTTGCTTTACAGGCCCTGAAGTTCACTTAGATTTGCTGATCTCTTTATTGATGCTCACCTCTGTATTTCGAATTCCACTTTACCCCTTTTTAAAAAACATAACCCATTTTTCCAAAAGCGCATCCTTCATTAGCATGGTCTGTAAATGTTGTTTTCTAACAGGCGGTATTTTGCGGGGGAAACATGTCTTTCTACTGCCTTGAAAAGGCCCTGGACTGACCTTTACCCTGCAGCTTTTCCAAGTAGCATCCTGGTAACCTGTGGCCCTTGCATTGCTGTGGAGAAACCTGTCCTGAGCAATTTGCTCTCTTTTTCGGGTCATTTCAGTGTTTTTCCTGCTTTGCCTTCAGAATGCTGAAGTCTCCCTCAGATGTGTTCCAGCATCCATTTATTTCCATTTTAATCTTCTTTGAAGCTTATTTGGATTCTGGTATCTAAATTTTCATATTTCTGATATATTTTAGAAAGTTTTCTGCCATAAATTTTTAATGGTCTATTTCTAAAAACAATCCCAACCTCCCAGGTAAGTAGCATGTGTGGTATGTGGAGCTGTTTTCATGAATATTACCTGAGAGGAGACAGGCTGCATGTCCCCTTTTGTTTTGAGAATCCTTCCTTGTGTGTTTCCTGGACACAATCCTCTCCGTCCGCAGGGTAAACGGGCCCTGGTTTGTCCCTGTGCTTGGTCCTTGGCCCCACTGGGCCCCAGGGACCCCAGCAGTGTCTGTGCAGCTGAGGGGTGGGTCTGGCCCCTGGCTGCATGCTGTCCTCAGGCCCAGGCCTCGTGGTTGGGGCATTTCTCAGTCCCCCTCGGCTCCCGCCCACCCTGGTGTGTTCGCAACTGCTAGGCCAATTGTTTGACCGAGCATCCTTCATGTGTGTTTGTCAGGACTGGTTCTGGTCACGCGTCTGGGGCAGGTTGTCAGGACGTGGTGCCCACGAGGGCACATGGGTTTGTCCCTCTCACCCATGACCCAGTCCGTGTCCTCAGAGCACTTCTGCTCCAGAGCTGCTGTGTGCTTAGCTTTGGGATTTGCAGTCGCCTGTGTGAACGGATGGTTTCTATGTGGCTCGAATGGTTTCGGTGACCAGATGATCACACCTGACCAGTGGGAGCCCTCCAGCACCCCATCCTGTTACCCTGGCATTCACCCCACTCCCAGCAGCTCCTGGCGCTAAGGATGTGTCTACCTCCTCCTGTGCTTTCACTCTGCCAGGCCTAGAGTGAACAGGCCCCCTTACTATTATTGTTGTCATTGTTGTTACGAACTTAATACAATGCTGTCCCTCTGCAGCAAGTTCTAGATTGCTCTCTCACCATCAGCTCCTGGGTGCTACCCCTCTGCTGTTCATGCTTTGTTATTCTCTGGAATGTTGTGTAGCTTTGGGTTGTGAGTCTGTTTACCATTGCAATACTTGTTTCCATAGAAATCCTGTACACCCTTGGTTGTTGGAATTTCTTCCAGAATGTTTTAAAAAACAAACAAAATCAACCTTGTTGAAGGATAACTGCCTCACAGAATTCTTGCATGTGTATATGGGTTCATTTAAGGTACTGTTTGGTACAGTTTGAAATATATGTTATGAACCTATCACTACAGTTAAAATAGTGAAGTGATTTCCTCCCACCAGAGTTTCCTCTTCCCCTTGGAAGCGTACTTCATCCTGTTCCTTGCTCCTGTCCCTGCTTTCTGTTACTCAAGACTAATTTGAATTTTCAGGAATTTTGTTCACAGAGAACCATTTGGTATTACTCTTTCTTTAAATCTATTTTTTCACTCAACAAAATTATTTTTGGGCTCACATTGTGTGAACCAATAGGTCCTTCCTTTTTATTGTGGAATAGCATCCCCTTGTGTCGATATGCCAAAATGTGCTTACCCATGCAGCTGTGAACTGCCATGTGGGTTGTTTTCAGTTTGGGACTATTATAAATGAAGTCCCATGTGTGGCAGACTTTGTACACACACTTCCTCTTCCCCTAGGTGAGACCTAAGCGTGGACTGACCGGGTCACATGGTTTTGTAGGAACTCGCCAAGCTCCCTTCCATGGAGCATTCCCCCCATCAACACCCAAGGGTCACTCATCTGTGTTCTTTAACCTCGGCCGTGGCTTGTTTCTAAGAAACAGTGGTGTTTTGCACACCTCACGGTGCTGTCACTGATGTGAGAACAGCACATGACACTGATTTTCCATAGCTTTTGCAGCATGGTCTGTAATGATGTATTTTTTAACCACGCCCATTTGTTTCAAAGGTGGCACGTTTTTCTTTGGATTTGTAAGTGAACTTCCTTGTCCTCTTGGGCTGGTGGTGCAGTTTTTCTGGTTCTCCTTTCATTGAGCAAGGTGGCCTCTAACAGGTGTAGTTAACATTGGAATGCCTGGCCGGCTAGGCCTCTTAGCTGTTTGCACATTCCTGTCCCTGTTTACTCCTGGGGATTTCCCAGCCTCCCTTGCAAGCCTGGTCATGAAGGAACAATCTCAACATAGAAGGTGTTATTTCCCTGGGTTTAGAGCAGAAACCCAAGTTCAGGTTGTATTGTTACAAGAAACCTCTGGGTCCCTCAGTAATCTGACGAGTATGTGAGGTCACAGTATTCAAAATTACAGTGCTCAGAGCATTTCCATGGATACTTGGCTTTGCAGTGCTTGGGTGCAGCAGAAAGAACATCGGTATATCACCAGTATATCATGGGCTACATAGACATGGGCCTTGCCTAGGAAGTGAGCAAAGAAGAACCAGGGACTGAATTCCAAACAGTTCAACCACAGTGAAAACTGTAATGCAATCAATATGTGGATTACACACTTCCCTTGTTGAACCTGTATTTATGACCTTAATGCACACTCATGTTCATAGATTTGTGCATAAATATATATATATATATATATATATATATACTTAAACAATATAAACAACATGCTCTACAATTGAGAACATTTCTCACTGGAATACTCTTTCAGTGATTTAGTACCAGTAAGCAAATTTTTGTTCTGTTGACTTCCTCAAAACAAATGCGGAATTATGCTTGGTATCTTCTTCTTCCCTTGTTTTTGACATTTCAATGTGATAAATGTATACGACCAAATTACACCTCAGAATTACTTGTATTTTGGGAAAGAATGCCTGTTTGGGAGAATATTTAACGTGGTGTCCCACACATCCCTGGGGGGAACGTATTTTGGTACCAAGGCAACTGTTTTTCTGTCAACGAGGTATTTATTTCAACCCTCACAACTAACACAAAAAGGTAGTGATTCATGAAGATTATTGTGGAGGAAGACACTAAGTGCAAAAAGGGCCAAAGAAAAATTGTTATAAAAACAGTATGATTGGAACTAGAGATAGCAGAAACTGTGACCGTCTTTCATCTGTGATTCTTCGAAGACTGGAAGCACCGTCTTGTGGAACAGACTTTCTTTTCACTAGCAAACTTCAGGCGTTTGTTACCTAGCTGAGTGATACTCCCTGCCTAGTTGTGTGTGCAGCCTAACATTGTGGACAGTTTCCTAAGAGGCCAAGCTGGCTGTGGGGTAGGTTGGAACCATACCACTCGAGCAGGTCTTGGGTGGGAAGAGTTCTACCTCCTTCTGTTCATCAGCATCGATGACTTGAAGGAAAAGCCACTCTCTGCCCATGATGCGCTGAGCACTGTCATTTCAGTGTCTAGTAACTACCTTGTCCTCTAATTGATGGTGACACAAAAACGTTGTTAATTAGTATGTGGCATCCTAAATCCAACTGTAACGTGACCAGTTCCATTCGCCTCTCCTTTCTGTATCCAGGACTCTGGCGGCATGAGGACCTCCCTGCAGGCGGTTGCGCTGTGGGGAAAAAAGGCCCCTCCGCACAGCATCTCTGCCATCATGATCACTGACGACCAGCGGACCATTGTGACCGGAAGCCAAGAGGGTCAGCTCTGCCTCTGGAACCTCTCACCTGAGCTGCAGGTGGGTGAGGCAGATAGCATCACACCTGTGCGTAGCTGGTTGCTTCCACCTGCGTGCATGGCCACATCAAAGAGGCTTGCTCGAGTAAAGATATTTCAACATTGTATTATGAATATTGCTAATCTTAGCTATCAGCTAAGTATTATCACCCTTTAAGCTGAGTCTTACTATTTTATATTCTGAATTATACATTTAAGTAACTGAACTACAGACATGTAAGCATAATTCTGAGCATTATGGCTCATTAATCTAAACACAGGGCCTCCCTGAAAACCGCAATGAACCAAACGAGTAATATCTTAATTGTCTGGCTGCTCCTGCTAATCTTTCAGTCTCTGCTTCCCTGAGATTTTTACGGACCCCATCAAACTGCTCTAAATCCAATTTACTGTTGTCCTCTCCTACTTCAGAAACCTGGCCTCACCTAGGATTTGGCCCATCGATTAGCAATTAATTGTCTCTGTCCCAAGTCATAAACATTTAACATATTGGAATAGATATTTGCTTGACTCTAACCGGCTCTGGATCCAATTTGGACATTTAAACTAATGATGTGCTTAAAGTATACTCCCCTCATTAAGAAGCCTTTTAAAGATCAAATCTATTTTTAGCTTTTAAAGTCTGTCACTTTAAAACCTAAATTCACAATTAATTGTAATTCTATTTTATGGTGCAATTAATTAACACGCCCCATCTCGGGTCAGGTCTGCTCCAGGACTGGAGAACGGGCAGCGCGGCTCGGCCAGTGTCGGTGGCACCTCGAGGGAAGCATGCGCTTGCTTTGGTATCAGCTGTGCTGACCGTGGTGGCCCACAGGACTCTCGGGATGCACATTTCCTGCCGTAGTTTAAGCAGAGCCCCAGCTTCAGACGCCTGGTGGATCCTTCATGGCTGGATGGTTCCCTGGCGATGCGTGGGTCGCCGCGTCTGCATCTGTCCCATGCTTGTGTCGAGCGTGCGTCCTGGTTCGGCTGCCGCGACGAGGTTGCTGTGCGCACGTTACACGCACCCAGGTGCGCTGGCGGGAGAGGCGTGGTGCTGCTGCGAGGCGAGCTCCTAGGCTTCCCGGGGAGGCAGAGGAGGACTTCCGACCTGAATGAGCCTCACAGCCACAAGGCCCTCTGCAGCACTTTAGTGTGAAAACACTTTTTTTTTTTTTGGTACCAGGGGTCAAACTCAGGACCATTTCTTTTTGGCGCTGAACAGTATTTCACTGTGTTGGTGTTCAGTGCCTAAGTTTACCTGCTCATCTTCTGAAGGATATGCGGGGGCTTCCGCTTGTTGGCACAGGCGAGCAACGCCGCTGCAGACGTGCTGTGCGTGCTGTGCGTGCGCTCGGGGACCGCAACGTCCTCAGTGCGGTGCATCTGCAGGAGCCGCGAAGCTCCCGCTCCCCGGGCAGCCCCGTCTGCAGCCCTGAGCCCGGCCGCCCTTTAGCTCGCGGATCCCCGGGCTGGACCTGCGTTTCCCGAAATAGGACGCTGCAGGCTCTGCTCAGCGTCACCCGCTGCGCCCTCTTGGGGAGTGGCTGCTCGGATCCTTTGACTTCTTAAACCAGGCCTTTCATTTTCCTGGCGTTGGGTTTAAGCACGATGTGCTTTGGCGCGCAGTCCCTTGACAGATATGCCTTGAACTAATTCTTCCAGTCTGTGGCTTTTCCTTCCCTCTTCTCTTGGCCTCTGGTTTATCTCCATGTAAATGAGAAATGTGTCTTTATTTTAGAAGTCTTAGGCGACACAGACAGTCTAGAATGAAAAGCTTACCACGCCTGGCATTTGGCCCACAGTGGCGCTCCGCTGCGCTGTCAGTCAGCTTTATGGAGGCACCGTGGACGGGCGAGGCCTTCTCTCCGGGGCGTGCAGTGAGGCTGGGCTTCGTGATGGGGATCGGATCCTCCGCGCCCGCCGGCCTCCTCGCCTGGCTGGGGCGTGTCGGGGAACGCCTGAGCGCTCGGCCCATCTCCAGCCCACAGTGTGGCACGGTCTTGTTACTGTCTGCGAGTGAACACAGGGCCTCACATGCTCGGCGGGTTCGTGACTGTGCTGTTAGCTGTGGTCACACTGCCTCGTCTCACTGTCCTCTGACCGCAGTCTCCCGGCCCTGACCTCGGCCTGCAGCAGCGGAGCTGCTGTCTGCTTCTCTGGGTTGGGCTATGTCGTGGCCCTGGCCCACATCCCGTGCGTCTGTCCTCCAGATGTACGCCTGCTGTCACGGGGCGGTGGGATTCTCTCTCTCGGGACCAAGTGACTCCATTAGGCCTGTGCCCCATCTGTCTGTGTGCTTGTCCCCACGTGGACACGAGGCGTCCCCACTGCGTGGCTGTGGCGGAGATGCCCAGCGCACACAGGTGCAGAGCTGCTGTGAGATGCTATTGCCACCCCTCTGTGTCTGCCCAGATGCGGGCATAATGCGCTGGAGAGTTGTCCGCTCAGACCCCACAGTTTTCCAGAATCACTGCCCACCGTGAGGTGTTCTCATGGTCACAAGGGGTCGTCTTGTCTCTGGTGCTGTTTAGTAACCTCATTTCCCCTCCAAGCGTTGTGCATCATATGCTCTTGCCCGGGCTGCCCGTACTAATGAGCATCAGCGCGGCCTTATTTGTATTCAAGACCTCGATGTGGTCAGATGAGTCCAGCAGCCATCTGGGATTCCTGAGTGGTCCCAAACCAAAACAAGCCAAAGACCATACAGCACAGCCTCTCTACCCCAAAGTACACAGATCTGTGCCTCAGTTTTCCTGGTACTTGCCTGCGGAAATGCATGATGTAGACAGTTTCCTCACCTGTGTGCACAGGGGCATTTGTTTCTTTCAGTTTCCAGTTTTGTAAAAGTTTGCTTTCCTTTCAGATCTCAGCTAAAGAACTTCTCTTCGGTCATTCAGCAGCTGTGAGGTGCCTGGCCCGCGCAGGGGACTTCTCCAAACAGCCCTACATCGTGAGCGCTGCTGAGAACGGGTGGGTAGAGGCTGCTGCGGGGTGAGGCACTGCCCCTTCTCCATCCCCCTGGTTGGGCCTGGTGATGGGCCAGAGTCAGGCTCGGGAAAGGCCATGACTGCCAGGTTGCTTTGAAATATCCTCCTGCCTTCTTTAACAATGCCTGCAGCTTTCATGCACCAGGGATTAAGGGTGTTTACTCTACAAAACCTGCTATTCCTGCCAAGATACTGATTCCCACTCTTAAGTATTCGGGGGATGGTGAATTTCTTCCCGGGTCCATTTGGAGGATCGGGAAGAACTCAGGACCTAAGCGAGAAAGGATCTGTGAGCCCCCTGTCTGAGCCACAGCTGGCAGGCATGGCCCACAGCTGTCTCCTGTGTAGCTAGGGTTCCTGGTGTTGGGCTTGACCATAGACTAATTCAGCTGTTTGTACCCTAGGCCTTGGGTGGCTAAAGAACAGGGGGCCCTGGTTTGGGTATGACCAGATGTCCCTCTCTGCCACAGTGACCTGAGATGCCCTTGTGGGGTCTCCACAACGTACCTGCATCTGTAAGCTGCTTCTTAGGTGGGGTAGACCCTGCAGTGACTGTGGCCCAGCACCTCCCTGCCCAATGCACGATGAGAACCCGGCTCAGCTGGCCATTGTCACTGTGAGGCATCCCAGGCCAGCCAGCAGGGACTCAGTCACTTCACAGTGTGGTTTTCCACTTTTTCCCCCAAAGTATTATTTTATGTGTTGGCTAAAATCCTCAGATTCAGGAATCCCAGTGAACTGTGGTGTGAAAAGGAATAGACACCCACAGACCTGATATGGAGACAAAGCAAAACCAAAGGAAAGGAGATCCCGAAAGTAGACACAGTACTCACAAGGGACTGCCAGTTGCACTGCGGGCAGCTTCCAGCAGAAAGACTGGACAGTGGTGGATTCCTTCCAAGACTGAAGAGAAGATTCCTGCCCACAAGAATTCCGGATCCACCAAGGACATCCGATAGCTTGGGCAAAGTGATAAGCTCTCAGACAGTCATTCGGAATGGTCACTGCCCACTGGCAGCCCGATAGTAATGAAATTCTAAGTGAGGCTCTTTCGGAGTAGGAATAGTGACCTCAGAAGGAAGAGTAGGGATGGAAGAAGGAACACAGAACAGAGCCAGCCAAGCTGTAGGGGCTGTGGAAGAGCCCAGATGTGCGTGCGCCCGTCCTCTCTCCAGTGGCTTGGCCTGGCCTGGCCTCCGGGCTGTGTTGGTGAGAGCCGAGTTCACCTTCGACTCTGGTGACAAGCTCCCGCTGCAATCTGAACAGACAAAAGAGATAAAAGTCAGAGTAATAGAGTGTATACCTTCCCGTTTAGTAAAGAAAAACATTTAATGTGGAGACAGCCAAAGAATCAATGAGGCAAGTAGAAAGCACGTAATAAGATAGTTGAAATAAATCTGGATAAAATAGTAATTCCACTTACATAATGGGATGGAATCTTCTAGGTAGTTTACAAAGATTATCAGACAATTAAAAAAGTAAAAACAGTATAGGGACTGTGAACACTGAAAAGAAAGTAGGTGAAAAAAATCTGTCAAGTATGTAGTAGCCAAAATCAGGTTGATATACTTGTATTAATATTTTATAGTAATAAACATGCAGTTAATAAAATTTGAAGGCAGGAAGCCGTGACATTGATGGACAGGGTTATTGCTTGCTAAGAAACCTTTCAAGTCAGTTGTGTTGGCACATTTCTATAATCCCAGCTACTTGGGAGGCTGAGGCAGGAGGCTGCAAATCTGAGGCCAGCCTGGGCAACTTAGTGCAATTCTGTGTGTGGTCCAGGGCTCTGAGTTGATTCCTTTCAGGCCCCAGCCAGAGGTGTAGGCAGAGGCAGGCAGTGCTCCTCGGACCGAGCTGTCTGCCTCCCCGCAGAGCCCTGTGCAGATTTCAGGTCTCCCGCCCAGACTGCAGCCTGGGCGGGTGACCACATCTGGGTGTCAGGTACCCTGCAGGTGTGGCCTCTCCTGATGGCATCTCCCAATGCCACATCTCTGGGCCCCACTCACTGAGCCAGAGGGAGCTACTGTGGCTCAGGGCGTGAGCAGCTCCAGAGTCTGGTGCTGCCACAGCACCAGGCAGCCTGTGAGGACGGCGGAGGCCCCTTCCCCAGAGCCAGAGGCATGGGTGTCACGGAAGAATAAGGAGCTGGTGCTGGAGAGGCAGAGGAGAAGCGCTTGGCGAGGCCAGAGAGGCACCGAGGCCGAGGCGGCCGGGGAGAGGGTCTGGGCAGGCGGTGGGCTCTGGCTGAGGCCCAGGCCGGGACCGTGTCATCTGTCCCTGCAGACAGCACAGCACAGCTGAGCCCCGAGCTCACAGCAAGCACCAGGTCTGAGTGAGGAGAGGGAGGAGAAGCAGCACAGCTCTGAAACGTGGGCATCCACGCGGGCACTGGCGCTGGCCATTGACCTATCAAGCCCGCGGTGCTGAGGTCAAGGTATGAGGTGCGCACGGCTCCTCCCAGCCTTGTCCTGAGACCGCCAGTGCCCGGGCATCCCATGTGTAGAGGCTTCATCGGCCTCTTCCTTTCATTGAAATACAAAAGTAATTGAGACCTGGAAATTGGTGAACTTAATACTTTATGATTGAAGGTGATCTTATCTGTGTACAAACCCTTGGAGTCGTGTTTGTAAGTGACAGAAAAGAATGTTTCAGCTCCTGCCACATGTCACTTGTGCAGTCCTAGCTAAAATGCCAGGGCTTCTTCTGATGCCATGCACATTTGCGTTTGCTCTCCCTTCTTAGAGCGGATAGGCTGAGAGCTTTAGCTTTGTGGTATTTTTGTGATAAAAATATAAATATGTAAATACATCAAATTTATAATATAAGATCATCAAGAACTTAGCAAGGGGTTAAAAATATAGTGTGGCTGGGGGCGCCTTTCCTGAGCCCTCCCCGGCCGGAGTGAGGCGGTTCAGTGAGGGGACCGGGGTCCCTTCACAGTCACCAGGTGTCCAGCCCCAGGTGCGGAGTGCTGGGGTCACGACTCACCCGACACCGGACACCACCCACGGGCCACACGTCCGGGAGCCAACACAGAGCCGCTGTGGAGCCAGAGGCCTGGAGGGCGATGTTGGAAATGTTTGCTGGTGATGACAGCCTGGCGGCTCTTGTAGAACTAGGGTGACATATTGTTGGCTGCTGGAGATTCAGTTTACCTTTGAGATGTGCCTGTTCACCTTCTAGATGTGCTCCTTGCTGTGCCTTTGACATGTGGTATTTTGATTTCTACCTCTCTTGCCATCTTATTTTTCCATGCATGTATGTACACACACACACACACACACACACACACACATGCACACAGATTTTCCCTCCTGTTTTATAGCTACCTGTGTTTTCAGGTGACAGCAGATCCTCTTGGAAGAAGTGTGGATATGAATGGCAGGGAAGTTACGGACTTTGGCTTCTGGACCCAGAGCATGTTTCTCAGCTCTGCACAGACCATTTTAGACCGCCTAGCCCTTTGTTGTGCGAGCAGAGCTGCACCTGGGCCCTGGCTGCTTCCCTGGTCTCCCACTAGATGTCAGTGGTGTGCTCCTGGTGGTGACCGCTGTCTGCAGCTAAATGTCCTTGGAGTGCAGAAGAGGGACTTGGGGTGGGGACTGGGGACAACATTACCTCAGGTTAAAAACCACCAATTTAGAAGATTGGGTTGGGAAAACACAAACAGCCTTCTAATCCCCAGCTCATACAGTATTTAACATCAGTCTGTATATTTTGTTTCTTAATAACCACATTTCCTTTAATGCCTGTAAAACACTTGTTTTTCTTCTACGGAAAATGTTGCCTATGTGTTGAAACCGTCAACACTGAAAAATCTTACCAAACGGCTAAAACAGCCATTCTGGTGTTGTAAACAGAAGTGATGCAGATGAAGGTGTGCTGCCTCGGGTGTACTCTGTAGCTGCACTTTGTAGACACTGTCTATGTCTTGAAACACATGCAGAACCAAGGAAGAATTCTCAAAGCAATAGTTTTCTCGATGTTCCTTGTAAGGCTGATTTGAGGTAAGCAAACAATACCAATGATACACCAAGTGTCACCTCTGGGTGGCGCTGTTGTGTTGCAAAAATACCACCTCGGCCCAGAACTGCGGCGCTGGTTTGATGGGTTACGCATCTCAGAGCGTGTAGCTTAAATTCAGTGAAATGAACCATTTTCCAGAGGACGCAGCTTCCTTGTCACACTCGGGGGGCCGGCAGTGGGCTGTGGCCCGGTGGCAGGGTGTCATTACCCAAACGCAAGGATGCAGAAACAGTGTGTCAACCCCGCTAATGACCACAGCGCTGTCTTGCCCAGTAATCTGTAACAAAAAGCCACATAAACAATCAGGCTGCACTTAAGGAGTGCACTAAAGAAAAACTTGGGGGCACTGAAATTATTCCAGCCCATCGAGTGGAAATGACAGAGTGACGCCGTTGTGTCTCCTAGGGAGATGTGCGTGTGGAACGTCACCAGCGGACAGTGCATGCGGCAGGCCACCCTCCCCTACAGGCACATGGCCGTCTGTGTGAGTCCTCTGCGCCGGGGTGCCGGGCTCTGCGCGCGTGCGGACAGCCGGAGAAGGCTCTGTCCGCGAATTTGTACTTGCTTGTGAGGTTAAGATGTTCTCAGTCCGTCCGCTGCGTGGGCATTACCGTTCTCACAACTTGCTGCTCGACAAGGTTTTTCTCTGCTTCTTTCATTTCTGTATCTTCGAGGTCGCTGTGTGCACGTTTCTCAGTGACATTCACGAAACGCACCTGCATACACCGGACCAGCGTTAATGATGTGCTCTTTTATAAAGCAGAAATGTTTTCCCCACCCTTTCCGTTTTTCACCTGTAAATTTTGATCTTAATTTTTTCATTTATGCAGAGAGAGCCAGAGGTGCCATGACCTTTATAATCTCTTTGCAGTTTTTTACAACAGCTTTTGAGTTTTGGTGGATGGATTTCCACACAGGGGAGGTATCTGTGGGGTTTCATCGGTACTGACGGTTGGGTTTATTTTTGTGTGTTGCTTTTTGGTGCTTGTGTTATAACAGTCACAGACTCTTTTCTATGTCCCTTGGCCATAGTCCTGCAGTGCAGGGCTCACAGAAGGTGAGATGTGCTATGTGGTCTTTAATACAAATCATTTCCAAAACTTATTTGGCTCAAGAAATTCTCACATGCTCTTCAGATACTTTTATTCCTCATCAACATGTAGCAGTATTGCTACAGTAAAGAACGCGGGTTTTGTTGCTGTTTAGCTTTAAATAATACTCCAGAAACAACATACCTGTGAGCTTTCTATGATTTAGACTATTTCTTCTTTTCAAAAGATCCCCCTTCAGAAAAATGAAAGGTACAAGTCAAACTAAAGCACAAAGTCAACATTATAGAAAATAATCTCAAATTTTAGTTGCTATTCAGTTTGATGGCTTCACTGAATAGATGCTAAAACTAAAACTGAGAGAAGTCTTCAACATAGCTGAAATTGTGTTAAGCCAGGGATGGTGGCTCATGACTGTAACCCCAGCACTCTGGGAGGCTGAGACAGGAGGACCACAACTTCAAGCCCAGCCTGGGCTACGTAGTGTGACCCTGTCTGAAAAATAAGAAAGGGCTGGGCATACAGCTTAGAGCTGGGCCCTGGGTTCTGTGTCCAGTGCCGCAGAATAAAGCCCTGCACAGTCTGGCTCTGCTCTGACAGCTCTGTCTCCGCCATGGCCCTGTAGTATTACCACTGCTCCTCCCGGATGGCAGGCGATGGCTGGCTGCTGTGCTGCGGGGAGTACCAGGACGTGCTGGTCGTGGACGCCAGGACCCTGGCTGTGGTCCACACACTGGTGTCCTCTCAGTGCCCGGACTGGGTCACCTGCATGTGCACCGTCCACTCCGTGCGGGTCCAAGGTGAGAGTGGGTGGCAGCATGGCACTCCACCTGTTTGCCTCCTGCCAAGTGGGACCAGTGGGGAAGCTGGGAGCTAGTCCTGGTCCCTCCCGTGTCCCTCCCGGGTTCAGCCACGGGCATGGCCATGCCACCAGGGACTCCGGCTCTGGCCCAGCCTATGGCAGGAGCTCTGCTGGCAATGGGGGCCTGGGGGCTGCAGCCCAGGGGTGGGGTGGGTTCTCCCCACCTCACCACAGTGATCAGCGATCCATGGCACACGGAGCACTTGTCTTTTGTTTCGAACAACGGGAAGGCAGCAGTGTTTCCTGCCTCCGCAGCCCTGCACCACCCTTCTGTGACCCCAGTTGCTCCTATACGGTGCAGGCCACTCATGTGTGACCTCTGCTGTCTTCCAGAAGATTCTCTGCTGGCGGTGACGGTGACCGGGGATCTCAAGGTGTGGGACCTCTCCTCAGCTATCAACAGCATCCAGGTGGGTCGGAGCCCCTCTCTTCCCCAGGCTTAAACGTGTGTGTGCAGACTTTAAATTACAGGGCTGCTGTGTGCTCTCATTAAAAGAGAGTGAGGAGTTGGCTCCGTCTGCTCCCTCATCCATCTTCCCATGTGGGCTCTGGTGCTGCTGGACTGCATGTCTGCAGCTCGGTCCATGACTATGTGAGTGTTTAACACACACATACAGACATGCTCACACACACTGGACACAGTCACACATGGACACACGGACACGCCCACATACACTGGACACAGTCACACACATACATGGACACACAGACACACATACACTGGACACACACGGCCACACACACACTGGACACAGTCACACACAGACACAGACATGCTCACATACACTGGACACAGTCACACACGGACATAGACACGCTCACACACACTGGACACACACACGGACACAGACACACAGGCCCGTGGGGCATTTTTAATTTAAAAAGTCCTCGAAGATGCAGTGCCTCCTGCCCCTTACGAGGAGCCCCTGTCCAGCGGTCTGCAGACGGGAGGACTGCTGTGAGCCCCGGAACCTCGGCTGGGGCCCAGCACATCCCAGCTCCCTTTGCCACGTGGCGTGGTGGGCAGCACAGAGGCAGCACCTGCACTGGCGACCGTCGCTGTCTGGCCCCCAGCACTGGGTTCGTGGCAGGGTCCCGGGGAGGAAGCCGAGGCGCTGAGAGCCTACTGGGCTCCGAGCACAGGTCCACCTGGCTCCACCCAGCACTCATGGGTGTGGTTGTCCACACATGCTGAGTTACCTACATCTGTTCAAAGCACTTCGCATATTTTTTAAAAATTTAGCAGTGAATACTGCATGCTTTAGAAAATGATCATGGTTTTGTTTGCTCTCTGTGCTGTCTGAAAGTTGGTAACTTCACTTTATGCTCTCAGCACCCAGCATGCTCTGTCACAGGTTTGTTGAGTGACTATGTGAAATATGTTCCTGGGTCCGAGTGCATTTCTTGCTCACAGATGCTCATGCAAGGTAGCTTTGTAGTTCAGAAAACTCAGAAAGACACTCAAGTACTTTTCTTTTTATAGTGGTGTGATCCACCCCTGTGTGTGTGTGAGCAGGTGTTTTCCTGGTCTCGTACAAATGGCCTGGAATTAGTGCTCACGTGTTTTCTTGCCTTTTAAAGGAAAAGCGAGATGTCTATGAAAAAGAATCCAAATTTCTGGACTCCGTGAACTGCCAGACGATACGATTTTGCACGTACACAGAGAGACTCCTGCTGGTGGTGTTTCCTAGATGTTGGAAGGTATTACAGAGTAGACAATGCATGTACGAATGTAACTTTTTTCATGTTCAGTGCCACAGTGACAAGAGTATCATTTAAATGGGGTGCAGGCTCTTCACGATGGGGTCCCTAGAGCATAAGATGCCCAGTCTTTGCTGACTGCTATCCATTTCCAGGTGCTTGTGTCTTGCTTTCTGCTTCCCAAGCCACTGCATGTGTACTTGCATATCTTAATTGTGTAAATGACAGACCATAATACTGAACGTTTGTCTTTAAACTATCGTCAAAGATTGGTGCTCACTCTAGAATTAAAAAGAAAAAACTAGTACTTCTCACCTACATAATTATATTTTTAGAGTTTTCTTCCTCTGTCACTATATTGGTTTCTGGAAACACACATTGCTTTCTTGTGACTGTGTCCATTGATGCATCTCAGAAGAAAGAGAAGCCAGTTACCACCCTATCATAGGTAATATGCTTTCTTTAGTATTTTCTACAACTGGCCTCATTAGCAAGATGATACAGTCTCACCTGTAGGCTGATAATATATTTTGGAGCAAATACTGAATGCACACCGTCTAACAAAGGATGTCTACTATGTAAACTTGTGTACCATAAATTTTCAAACATTAAACCTGGACTATTTAGAAAGCTGAGATTTTCTAGAATGAGACAGTGAGTCTACGGCTGTACCACGCTGAACGCACCAGATCTTGTCTGATCTCAGAAGCTAAGCAGGGCCGGGCCTGGTTAGCAATGGGGTGGGAGGCAGTGAGGTGAACTCCCCGCGAAGCCTACTTCAGAGTGAGTGTGAGAAGTCAGTCCCAGTGAAGCCCCACCCAGTGGTCAAGGCCCTGGGTGACCATGAGGGAGCTGTCTGAGTGTCCCAGTGGGCAGGGTGCCTTTTGCCTGCAGGCACAGCGTGGGGAGCTCCGGTGGACACTCACTGTGTTCTAGGTGTACGATTACTGCGACTTTTCCCTCCTGTGGACGGAGGACAGCAGCAGCGGGCGGCTCTTTGCGGGAGGAGAGGTGCTGGCCGCCCACAGGGTCCTCGTCTGGACCGAGGACGGCCGAAGCTACATCTATCAGCTGCTGAACAGGTGGGCGCAGAGGGGCAGCACCAGCACAGTCAGGTAGAAAATGAACTTCGGGAGGTTTATTATGGAAGCCCCGCGTGCCGCCCGTGATCAAAAAGCAGAACAAAACAGCTCTGGCACTGGGAGATTTGCTGCGGGCTTGGTGGGCTCCGGGCTTTGTGCAGAACAGCGGGGGCGGAGGAATGAGATTAGCCATGTATAGCTTGTCCAGCTGGTGCCTGGCTTCCAGAAAGTCACTTGTAATTATTAACCGACAGTTCTGAGGCCGAGTGTAGAAATTTGAATGGGACCATCCGGCTTTTGAAAGTGGGCGCTGGGGGGGGGCGGGGGGAGGGGGGAGAACCACACAGTTCTCAACTCTGCTTTTTATTTCTGCCATGCAGTGGGCTTTCCAAAAGTAGCACCCCAGCCGACGGCAGGCTGCTGAAAGAGACCATTTACCCCCATTTACTGTGCTCTGCTTCCGCGGAGGAAAATCAGGTAACCAGGAGCAGAGGCCTCCTGACTCCACAATACAGCTGAGCCTCAGGCAGGGTAGCTTTGTTCCTGGCAGAGTCAGCTGGAAAAGTTAGGCTGAAGTGTCACATTCAGTTGATAATGAGAAAACCAAGCTCGGTTGTTCATGTTCACCGAGGAGGTGATGCTGCCCTTAGGTGTCTGTTGTTTCAAAGTTTGATTAACAAAGTAGTATCTATTTACTATGAGAAGAATTACAACTTTTGAGGAAAATAAAGGAGAAACTAAAATTCTGGTATCACCACCATAAATATTTACTGTGACTTGTCAAATTTTGTCTTATGTATTTACTCATTGCAGTTGAAAAAATTTCAAATATTTGGAAAAATACTGCAATGTTACAATAGTACAATGATCGTTTATATATCCTTTATGTAGATTCACCTATTAGTAACATTTTAGTCACATTAGATATTTGGAAAAATATTAGAGTAGTACAGCAATCATTATACATCCTTTATGTAGATCCACCAGTTGATAAAATGTTCGTCACATTTATTCTACACCGCACCCCCTGCACACACATGCACAAACCTCATACCTGTTGGACCCTTCTGATAGAGAGCTGACAGAACACTGTTTACACTGATGGCTTTGAAACTTTACGAAATGGTTTTTATCCTGAGTTGTTTAACTCAGTCATATATTAAGATCACTTTCACATGAATTCAACCTTTCTTATGAGTAACTTTTCTTGGTCAAACAAATATAAGTGTGATTTCTGGCTGAGTTGGGAATATAATTTTTAGTTTATTACTTGACTGAATTATGCATCTAACACTCTAGGAGGTCTGAAAATCTAAGTAGGTATTTTACTGCAGTGGTGGGACCCACAGTGATTTTTTTTAAACCTCTAGACTCAGTCATCAGTTATCCAAAAAGGTATTTCATGGAGAGAGGACACGTTTTGAATTATTAAGAAAGCACGCCACTTCTTACAGAATGATTGTCTGCTTAATTAGGCAGAGTAGCTGTTGGAAATCCTTTAGTTCAGTAATTGTCCCTTCAACATATCAGTGGAAAGACTGCAGAAGCTCAGTTAAGAAGCTGACAGCCAGCGTCATGAACCGGGCTGGCTGACGCGGGGCAGAGGTGGCTTCTGCTCAACAGCATGCATCATGCATCGGCGGCTGTTCCTGGAGTTGCCCACGGGCAGCACTGGGGAAGCACATTCACCTTCAGGACCTGCTCTTCCTGCTTCTGGCTCCAGGGGGATTTCTGTGACACAGTTTACCTTAGAAGTCCAACATAAGTCAACCCCTTTAGGACCTTCTAACCGACTGCAAATACCAGCATCACATGCATAACAGCTTAAAAATAATTTTTTTCTCAGTGAGTTCATTATCGATGCTTAAGAATGCTATTGATTCTTGTGTGTTGATTTTGTATCCTGCTATACTGATGAATTTGGTTATTAATGCTTGGAGGCTTTTGGTAAATTTTGGAGGGTCTTCTTTGTAGAGAATCCTGTCCTCTGCAAATAACAATTTGACTTCTTAGTTTCCTGTATATATCCTTTTTATTTTTTCTTGCCTAATTCCTCTGGCTAATGCTTCGAGGACTATTTTGAACAAGAGTGGTGACAGTGAACATCCTTGTCTTATTCCTGATCATAGAGGGAAGGCTTTCAATTTTTCACCATTTAATATGATGTTGGCAGTAGGTTGCCATAAATTGCTTTTATCATACTGAGAAAAGGTCCCTCTATACATATTTTCTTCAGGGTTTTTATCATAGATGGATGTTGGACTCTGTCAAAGACTTTTTCTCCATCTATTGATATGATCATGTGGTTTATGTCCTTGCTTCTGTTAATGTGATGCATTACTTTTACTGATTTGCGTATGGTGAACCATCCTTGCATCTCTGGGATGAATCTTCCTTGGCCGTGGTGAGTGGTCTTTTTGATGATTTGTTGTATTCTGTATGCCAGTGTCTTGTTGAGGAATTTTTGCATGTATGTTCATTAAAAAGATTAGCCTTTAGTTCTCTTTTTAGTTTCAGTCTGTCTGGTTTCAGAGTCAGGGTAACCTTACATTCTAGGAATGACTTTAAGAGTGCTCCTTCCCTTTCAGTTCCATTATAAGCTTGAAGAGTATTGGTGTTAGATTTCCCCTGAAGTCTTTGAAGAATTGAGCTGTAAATCCATCTGGGCCTGAGGTCTTCTTGGTAGGATTTTTTATTACTGCTTCTATTTTATTGCCTGTTACTGGATTATTCAGGGTTCCATTTTGGTAATTCAGGTGGATTGAGGAGTCTGTCCATTTTTTGGCATACAGGTTTGCAAAGTAGTTGATAATAATTGTCTGGATTTTGGCAGTGTCTGTTGTGATTTCACTTTTTTCATTTCTAACTGCATTGATTTGGGTCTTCCCTTTGGTAAGATTGGCTAAGGCTTTGTCTGTTTTGTTTATTCTCTTGAAAAACCAGATTTTCAATTCACTGATCTTTGTAGTTTTCTTTTTTTTTTAGTCTCAAACTCATTGATTTCTGTTCTACTCTTTATAATTTTCTTTCTTGTACTAGCTTTGGGTTTGGATTGTTTTCACATTTTTCTTAGACCTAGAGTTGGGTGGTTAGATTATTTGAGCTCTGTGAATTCACTGAGAAAGAAATTACACAAAGAATACCATATACAATATCAAGAAGAAAAATTAAATACTGAAGAATTAATTATTTTTCTCATTGCTGAGATAAAATACCCAACACACACAAGTTAAAGGAGGAAAGGCTTATTTGGCTTACAATTCATAGAGGTTTTAGTCCATAATCAGCTGGCTCCAAGACAGAGTGGTAGGCAAAGACAGCAGAAGCAACAAGAGACCTTAACAGTGTCTCTCTGCTCCTTTTATCTTATCCAAGCTACTTAGGAGGGGTAGCACTCATGCCTTTAATCCTAGTGCCTTTGATCCTAGCACTGCACCATGAATCAACTCCAGTGTCACACGTTCTAGATCCAGCCTCCTCTGGAAAATAAGCCCCACCTATGACCTCATGAGGCTTTGGGGGGATGTCTAAACACAAGCCATAATACTAATGAAATGAAGGAGCTCTAGAGTGAAAACTGCTCTGAGAAAGGAGGTCAAAGAGGACATCAGAAAATGAAAGGACATCCTCTGTTCCCATGCAGGCAGAACCAATATAGTCAAAATGGCCCTCCTTCCAAAACTGATATATAGATTTAACCCAATCCCAATCAAAGCATCAACAGCATTTTTCACAGAACTGGGGAGAGTGCTCCTAAAATTTATATGGAACCAGAAGAGACCAGAATAACAAGCATAGCCCTGGGTAACAAGAACTAAGTGGAGGCATCACAATCCAAGTTATATTACAAATCTACAGTGATTAAAACCAGCATGGTACTGGCACAAACACAGGCACATGAATCACTGGAACAGAGCAGAGGATGCAGATACCACCCCAAGCACATTAACTATTTGACCCTTGACAAAGGGGCCAAAAACACACACAGGAGGAAAGATAGTGTCTCTGATTAATGAAAAGTATTGAGAAAATTGACTCTTCACATTCAGAAGACTGAGTCTAGACCCATGTCTTCCACCATGTACTAAACTAAAATCAAAGATTAAAGATACAAATGTTAAAACAGAAACACTTAACCTGTTGGAAGATAAAATAGGTAAGTAAAGCCCTTGAAGTCATAGGTATAGGCAAGGACTTGCTGAATAGAATTCTGGTTGCACAGGAAATAGTACCAAGAATCAAAAAATGGAATCATGTTAAGCTTCTGCACAACAACAGAGTGAAGAGACAACCTACAGAATTGGAAAAAAAATTTTCCAACCACTTCTCAGATAGAGGACTAATATCTAGAACATATAAAGAACTCAAAAAATTAGTGCCCAAAATAAAAGACCCAGGCACAAACTGGGCAAGTGAAATGAATATAGACACTTCTCAGAAGACGAAGCCAATAAATACATGAAGAAATGCTCAATATCTCCAGCCAGTAGAGAAGTTCAAGTGAAAACAACACGGTGATTGCATATTACTGCAGGAAGAATGGCCATCATGGAGACATCAGATAACAGCAAATGCTGCTCAGGCTGTGGGAATAGGAGCACTTCTACACGGTTGATGGGGATGTAACCTGGTACAACCACCATGGAAACCAGTGTGGAGAGACTTCCCAAAAACTAACACCAAAGATTTCATCTGACCCAGCTATTCCCTTTCTAGATATCTTTCCAAACGAGGTAAAGACATTATAGTACAGTGACCCATGCATAGCCATGTTTATAGCAGCACAATTCATAATAGCTAAATCTTGGAAGCAGACTATATGTCCATCAGCAGATAAATGGATAGAGAAAATGCGGTGTTTACACACAATGGAGTGCTACTCTGCCATAAAGAAGGATAAACTTGAGTCATTTGTAGGACAATGGAAGAACCTTGAGACCATAGTTTTAAGTGAAATAAATCAGACTTATAAGGTTAAACACCGTATAGTTTCTCTTATATGAGAAACTCAAAGTATTATATAAATAAAGAGCAAAACAAAAGTTAGATACTGGGTAATTGGGAGAGTGATCATTCTGAGGGAGGAAGGGGATACAGAAATGAAGGGAATAGAAGGGAGGAAGAGGTTGAAGAAAGAATTGAGCCGTGTGAGCTCGCAGACTGGCTCCCCACGAGAGAGGCGCCTAAACGTTATGCACTGCAAACAGGACTAGTGACAAAAGTAAAACAAGAGAAGCAGAAAGGAACCTCAGAACACTAATGGGGAGTTACTGTACCTCAAAACACGCAGCCATGTGTGGGCCTTCCAACCACAATTCTACAAGCAACTGCAGTAGTTTCTGCATCTTAAAGGCGTGTGACAGGTGCAGACTGGTGTGGGCTGGAGGGAGTCGTGGGCCTGCTGGGCCTGCTTGCCCTTCGTGAGGCTCAGTTAAAGGCAGGCAGAGTTCTCCGTTCAGTCTCCACCACTCACTGAGCCACAGCCTCTGCTAACAGCTAAAGACCGTGTCTGAGATTGGCGAGACCCCAGCGCTGCACACTCAGTGGACACACGAGGCTTGCTGTGGGCGTGCTGTGCCTGTGCTCATTGTGGAGGCTGCAGAGTGCCTGTCTCAGCAGGTGGCTGGGCTCTGTTCCTTATTTTCCTGCCGTAGGTGCCTGGCAGTGGTCATGACAGTGCATACTTCCTAGCTTTGTGTGGAGTAAATGCACTCGTAGCTTGGTCCTTCATATTCTCTGCAAATAAGCTGCAGAGGTTTCCACTCCTACATGTAAGTCTGGACTGAAAAGCAAGTATTTTCTGTCTAGGAGCTGTTTCTTTAATTCTGGCACCAGCAGTTGGCCCTCTTTACGGGATGCCTTTATTTGTACATCAGAAGCGGGCTTGGTTGCCTCCCCATGAGGAAATCTAGCTGGCTCCCAGCTTCCTCAGCCCTGCAAGACAATGACAGTCCCTAGGGCACAGGGTGTCCCCAGGGTTGTTTAGCCGAGTGTGTGAAGGCCCTCTGGGTGACGTGTGCACATGACTGTGTAACGATGCACAGGCCGCAGCCAGCAAGTGTGAGATACCCGTATCCACTCTGAAGTTTAGCTGATGCCTTTGCTTTTGGTTTTGGATGTCTTTTTGTCCAAAATCTCAGGTCATTTCACTTACTTCACTGGAAACTTTTGAAACAATGGGAAATGAAGGGAAAATATCTGTTTCAGTTGTGCAGGTCTTGTCCCTCGGTTTAAAAACGACAGCTGTCTCTAAGTCACAGTGCTCCCACCTCAAAGCTCACCTGTGCTTTGCAGAGCCTGCCATTTGTCATGGGATATGTGAACGAAAGGAAGGAACCTTTCTACAAGGTGCTGTTCTCTGGAGAAGTGTCAGGGAGGATTACTTTGTGGCACATCCCTGACGTTCTGGTGACCAAGTTTGACGGTTCTCCGAGAGGTAAGATTTCCAGCCCCATCTCTTCTGAGAACTGATTTATAACTCAGTGCTGTACTATGATACTTAAGATGGGCCTTCATTCATTGGCACTGCGCTTGCCTGGCAAGTGCAAGGTCCTGAGTTCCATTCCTGGTACTGAAAAAAAAAGGGCCTTCAGACAAAAAAATTTTTCTCACATACTACTATGTGTTAGATGCCAATATATGAGGTATGACCAAAATATAAGGTGACTGTTTCAAGTAAAGAAAGTGTATTACAGTGGAAGACACACTGCCATGAATTTCCTTCAAAATCCTGCTTGCTTATCCCATTGTTCTTGTCACTTGCTGAAGCAGTTCTGAAAGTCCTCTTTCCTGAATGTCTTTATAAGGTGAGATCAAAAATATGATGAATGCCGCTGCTGAGCGCCATTCCACAGAAAGGCAGCTCATAAACACAATTAAAATGTGTTACATGTATGTACCAACTCCCCATGATAAATATAATCATGATCTGCTGCAGACGTACACTGATCTAAATTTGAAAATTAACTTAGACATTACAGTGTGTCGGCATCCACCTTATTTACCTGATTTAGTACCATGCGACTTATGGCTCTTCTCCAAGGTCATTTTGACCTCAAAAGGGAAACATTCTGAATGGATTTGGCTGTCAGGACAGCCAGGACTGCACAAGTACACTCAGAAAAGAGGACTCCAGAGCTGCTGCAGAAAATGGCCAAAAGCAAGGGATAAGGGTATTTGAAGCCAGGAGGAGTATTTTGAGGGGGACTAATGATAATGTGTCTTTTATTGCAATAATTTTTAAAAAAGCTAAACATTCACTGTAGTTTTCGATCACGCCTCGTAAAAGCAGGTGTAGATGTGAACCTCACAGACCTGATTCACTGCAACCAGCGTAACTCAGAACAGCACCAGTTGAACGTAACAAGGATGGTGCTGGCCGTGTGCATCGGATCGGCTCCTCCTCCATCTTCATGGTTTTGAAGATGATGTCTCCATGGTGTTTTCCCCATTGTGAATTGATAAACCCTAACTCCCCCTTTCTGTGTGTTTTCCTTTTAGAGATACCGATCACCACCACCTGGACACTTCAAGATAATTTCGATAGGCATCACATGATGTCACAAAGCACCCTGGACCGGTTCCCTGGGCCTGGGGGCAAGGCCGGGGCTGCAGCTGTGACAGCATCAGAGTACGTGCCCGGCCTGGACAGACTCATCTGCGGCTGTGAGGATGGCATGGTCTTCATCACGTGGGCGCTGAGCGCGGCCCGAGCAGGGCTCCTGGACAGCGGCTCTGTGCCAACAGGTGATTGGGTCCTCATCCAGGCTTCGACCTCAGGGCCTCACACTTCGCCACGGCGCATTCAGAGCTGCAGGGCCTGTTTGCTGACAATTGTACACATTGTAATACTAAGGCAAAGCACAGAGGTTTTCAAAACTCAGGCAGAAAGTAATGCAAGGAGAAATACTTCTCTCCTTACTGAGCTTCCACTTGCTTTTATCAAAGGCAACTGTGAATAATAGTTTCTTTGTACCCTGCTTGAAATTTTCCACGTACACATAAGTACAGACTGTACAGTGGTGTATGTGATGTAATTTTAATACACAAATACTGCTTACCCCATACACTTTGCTAAGATGTCCTTAAAGGAATCTTGATAAAGTATTTTGATGTTTATTCTTTATAAGCATATTTAAATGTCTAATAATCATCACATTTAAATTTAAAACTCATTCATTAGTGTTTATCCTTTCTAGTCTTTAAGTACATTAGACAGTGAAGGATTGTTCATCCTTACACATATATGTAGTTGTACCTGTAGCGCTCACCCCCGGGAGTAGAATTACTGGATCAATATTTGGTTTTCATTTGTTTGCTTGTTTGTTTGTTTTGGTACTGGGGATCAAACTCGGGACCTTGTGCTTGTGAGGCAGGCAGCAGAACCACTGAGCTACATCCCTGGCACTTGTTTTTAGTTTTAATTTGGGAAATGTATCTAAAAAGTTCTGTAAAAACCTTGCATCACTAGATATGCACGCCCAGTAGTAGCTTATACAAATGCCTGTTTCCTCAAACCTTTGCCAACTCTGTGCACTATTTAGCTTTAAAATCCTTGCCAATTGGGAAAAAATGGTGTCTTCCTGTTTTAATTTTTCTTCGTTAATGAAATCTGTATGTGTGTTTATTTATCTTGGTGCACAATTACAACAAGTACTTAGATACTGCTATGCAAGTTATCTATATATGGAGGAAAACAGAAGGAGATTGAGAGTTTAGGTTGTGTAGGGAACTGTACACCACTGTGAAATTGTGCACTTCCTGTTAGGATGTGAGAGCTTGAGGAGAGTTCGTTCTCCCTGGGGCAGGTGGGGTCCACTGTTGTTCTGACTTCCTTCGGCCACAACCTGGATGCTTCTGACTCATGACTCAGCGACACGTGCGCATGAGTGGCTGTGAAGAGAGCAGAGGTGATATCTACAGCCAAACAGCTGTTAGAAGGCCTTGAAAAATCTAAGACCTTAGCGTTTTTATCTAGGCTGAGTTATTCTACTGTCCTGGAAAAAAAGCATAAACTCAAGCTTGACCTGCAGCTTCTGAATTAATGCTCATGATTTGCTAGGGGATGAAAGGCCGGATGTGCTTTATGGGCAGGAGCAACTGAAGTAAATAGTGAGTGTGGGGCTTCACTTTCACTGTGAATGGAGGGGAGTCGTGGCTCATGAGTTGTGGCTCGCGAGTTTTGAGGAGCTCAAGTCATAGTAAGAGGGGAGAAGCTTGTTGGTGAGAAGAGGAACAAAGTGCCCACAGTCCCGTGTTGGCACAGGTGGGGTCTGAAATAGCCGTGGGCCTCCTACTGCGTGCCTCCTACTCCAGGCAGAGTGCCAGAGTTCGAGGGAACCATGGGTTTTTCCCTCACCCCCCAGCAGTCTTTCTGAGGTGAGAGTGGCTGTTACCTGACCTTCCAGAAGCACACGTGTACGTTAGAGGGAGAGACCACTTCCTTGTCATGAGTCCATGTGCCACATCTAGCAAATGACCGACCTGAGATAAAGGGAAGGTCTCTAGCAGCAGACCTATGTGTGCCCTTAAAGGTTACCTGAGGTTTTGACCCTTGGAATTAACTCTTTTAGCCTATGTGAGGCTCACATACCTTATGCAAAAAAGAGGTAGAAATCCATAATCTCCAACAGTTTTTGAACCAAAATGTTCTTATGTTAGGTGTGCCTTGATCATACTATTGTAGAGAGCAGGAGTAATGACCTAGCTTTTTTGTGGAGCAGAGATACTAATTGTTCATTCCTTCGTGGACAGTGCTGCTTCATGGTACAAGAACTGGTAGCTTGCTGCATCCATAAGGAATTCATAGGCATGAGCAACCAACTTTAGTGCTTTCTGCAAACCTTCATCTGGCTTCCGAGGAGGAACTCCCCTCTAAGGCAGTCTAAAGACTGCTCCCTAATTGTTTATTTTTTTGGTACTGGGAATTGAATTCAGGACCTCACGCTTGCCAGGTGGGTGCTGTACTGCTGAGCTACATCCCTGCCTTCTAATTGTTTTAGACAAGTGCATGCTTACATTAAAAAAATATATAAGAAAATGTCAGAGTTACTTCCTGAACAAAGCAATTTTTGCATCATGTGATATTGGGTTGTTGTCCAGATCCCCCTGCCCACAAAGTCCTTAGCGGCCACCAGCATGGTGTGACTTCGTTACTGTACCCTCATGGCCTCTCTTCAAAGTCCGACCAAAGCTGGCTGCTGTCGGGGGACCAGAGCTCCTGCGTCATCCTGTGGGACATCTTTACTGAGGAAGTGCTGCATAAGTTTTTCTTGGAAGCTGGTCCAGTAACGAGTCTTCTGATGTCACCAGAGAACTTCAGAGTAAGTTAAAAAGGAAAAACACACAAACACATAATTTGAGTTATGTAACACTGCAGGGATATTTTCAAAAGAAGGAAAAATGGCCCCTATTCTCACAGGAAAAAAAAGTTCTGTGTACTCATAATGTAACTGGTGATTTTTTTCCTATTCATTTCTAATCTTTTATGTTAATTTTATTCTTACTTACACAAATAATTTGGTTCCAGAGCAGATATTTAATTGCAACTTTACAATAGACAATTTTTGAGTATTTACCCTTTCTCCCTTTTAGTTCTCTCTGTTAATGTTTTTAAAATAAAATAGATAATGCAAATACAAGTCAAACAATGTAAGAATCTATAAATTAGAAATTAACTTGTGCTTTCAACAATTTGTTTTTATACTACTGTTAAACAGTTGCATTGGTTTTTCATGAATTTTATTTGCTTGTTTATCTCTTTAAATAAATATTGAGCTTCAACGAGTTTATGATCACTTCCTTTATGCTAGGCAAAATGAAACAGTTTTGTGTGTAATTTTCTCATGAAACATCAGCTTAGATTCTGCCTCTAGAGTTCTGCATCTTTGTTAAACGTGAACAGCCAGCTTTGCGTTTCCTATGCACAAAAAGCACAGGGTAAAATGAGGAAAGCGGCTTTGTAAAATAGTCAATTGGCTTATAATGTTATTTCTCCACTATATTATGAAAAATCATCTCCAAATTAAACGTGGAGAAAATTTAAGACATAAGGAAGCAATATTTTAGCAACACGTGATGAAATCAAAGAGTGAAACTACAGTGAGTATGTAAAAGAAAACTTCCATGTAGTGATTTGGAATGCCTTGGCACGGCATGTCTTTTATTCCTGAGCGCCTCCTTTTTCTTTGCTTTGTTTTCAATCGTATTCTCTTTCAGCGACAACACGTCAGTCCAGCACATTTCCCCCGCTCCTCTCTCACTCCCGTGGTAGTCACAGATGACTTCTCAGGAGGCTCATTCTCACAGGTCTCGCCCAGGGTCACTACTGACAGCAGGGCAGCAACCCCAGGGGCCTCTGGGACAATCCACACTAAGGCCTGGGGACTTGCAGGAGAGCTCAGAAGCCAGGTCCCCTATGCCCAAAGAGGTTGCTTTTCTTGTTTGATTCCTCCTCTCGCTCCTTCCTAAGAATCCATTTTTCAGCTGCCTGGATTGGCCTCACTCGGGCGGTGACTGTGTTTGTACATGGTTTCCAAGATCTAGGACGGCTGCAGAAATGGGCCTGGGCCATTCTGCAAGTCCAGGCCACATGTGTGTTCCTCTCGCCATTTTTAAATACGTCACCTCAGGATTTCCATAACCTCCTTGAAAAGAATGAGGAAAGCAATACGTTCCCCAGGGCTACTGTGGGCCTGGAAAGGCTCCGGATAGCTCAGCAGGGCTTTACACACAGCAGCCAAACCTCAGGGCAGGTCCGCAGCCCCCGCATCATGGCCACATCCTAAACTGTGGCCAAGGTAGGCACGTGCCGACTTTTCACATGGGGTCTTAGTGCTGTCCTGTGAGCCTGTTTCTGGCCCTTGTGTCTTGGAGATGGAGGTATCTAGTGCTTACCTCTTCCAAATTGTGTCTACGCCGAGTTTTCTGTTTGGAGTAGAATCTGTATAGTTCTGCGAACGGCACCAAATCTCATTCTGAGGCTTTAAGTGGAAACTCAGCTCACGATACCCTTAGGCCTAAGCTCGTGTCTGCAAATAGTTTCATCTTGTGGCAGCAAATTAGTTCTGGAGTTTGTTCTATTCTGTGCTGTCTCTGATGTCTGCCTCTGCCCGGCTTTGCTGAGTGATGCTCAGTCCTTCATTTGTCTTCTGAGCAGGGCGGGTCCTTTCCCTCGCCTGTCCTGACTTTCCAGCGGAGTGGCCGAGTTTAGGCTCTACCCTGTGTCTAGGCTCTCCGCAGAGGCTGTGGGGAGAGGCTCTTCGGAAAGCAGGACTGAGGCCTTAATTAATGCTTTTTGCTGTGGGGAAGAGACCTGATTTAGTCCTGAAGAAGTCGCTCACCCACTCACTCACCGAATGTGTTGCTGTCCCTTAGCTGAGGGCCGACCGGGCCGTGTGCTGTGTGTGCGGTGACCACTCGGTGGCCCTCCTGCACCTGGAGGAGAAGCGCTTCCTCCTGCGGGCCCGGAAGCACCTCTTCCCCGTGACCACCGTCAGATGGCGCCCGGTGGAGAACTTTCTGATTGTTGGGTGCTCCGACGACTCTGTCTACATCTGGGAAATTGAGACAGGTAAGCCGGGTTCTACCTGCTTCTGCCCTTTGGTACTGACTGCAGCAAGCATTTGGCAGGCCGATGGAAGTCCGGAGAGGGCTCCAAGGCACTTGCGGAAGGGAGAGCCAGCAGCCCCAGCAGACCCTGCCCAGGGCCAATTCGCTGACCGGGCAGTGCTCGGGAACGGGCCAGATATTTCTGGAAGCTATAAATAAAAACATAAGTTATCTACTTTAATTATTAACGAGAGAGAAATTTAGGGTCCTATTGGTCTCCAGTTATCATTAAATTCTGCCTTCTTCGGCATACTCACCATCTCAGCAACATTTTGAACTAATTGATGATCAGTAGTAATGGAATATAATTAATTATAAAACTCCGGAAAGTTGAGTCAGGGAAACTGAAGGAACTTCTGATAACGTGCTGCAGAGAGTGATCTTGAAAGGTTCTTTGGGAAGCTTCAGTGCATGGCTAAAGATCAGCAGTGACGCACTTCAGAAAATGCTGGGGCCAAGTCACACAAGGAGTGGTGGCTAGTGAACGTGAGTCAGGGTTCACCGAGCCTTGGATGATTGCATGGACGCATCTGTGGTTGGACACTATCACCAGCCCGGGCAGTTTATAACACTGTAGTTTTGAGCAGGACTCACTAAGATAATTGCTCTGTGCTTTGCCCTTGACTGCTGTGTTGATGGTGATGACTGAAGTGCTCAAGCTTTCTGGGTCTCACGTTGGGGCCTCAGTTTACAGCTCTGACGGCTCTTGTATTTGTCTTCCCGGGGTAGGCAGGGAAGCCGTAGTCACTGTGTCCTTTAAGAGGAAGGGCGACTGGTTTTCCCACATGGAAATGTGTGGATTGCAGCTCACAGGTGCTGACCCTCGGAGGGCTTGCTATGTTTTGCGTGGTGAGCCCCGGCTTGGGAGAGTCATAGAGTCTTTAGGGTCTTGGTGGAGCTGCTATGGCAGATGAAATCCTCTCTGGAGCCTGGGGTCAATCCAGGACCTGTGAATGAGCCCTGGGTGTCCTTGGGTGGGTTCCCTGGTGCGTCTGTGCAACAGGCCTCATCCTCCTTCCAGCCTGGGCCCCAGGAGCTGGCGCCTGGAGGCTGTGAGTGGGGTCTGTACATGGGAGCCCTCAGTCACAGGCTGCTGTCACTGCTCCTGTCCATAAACACAGCCGGGTCTTGACTTCTGCTTGTAGAACCCTAGTCTGTGAAACACATCTGCTTACAAATGCGGACAACTGCCGTTCAAACTGGGGATGCACGGTAAGCGAACGTGTTTCCATGGATCAGTGATAGTGAACCTTTAGAGACCAAGTGTGCAAACTGCAGTCCCATACCCACGTATTTATTCCACAGTGCCCCCACTGCAGTGACACCTGAGTACTGAGGTTTTAGTTTCAAAAAACAGCTGTTATCCGATGCTGCACTGCGGGGGCGACTTGGCCCTCGTGCCTACAGAGAGGGCTCTGCGTGCCCACTGCGGCCCCATGCCACAGGTTTGCCACCTCTGCTACAGCTGTAGAAACTAGCGAAGGCAGAGAACTGCCCGGTCCCTTACAGGGGACTTCTCCGGGCCTGCAATTTGTCACTGAGGCTGTGGGGTACAGGAAGGACAGCAGCCCACTGGTAACTCTTGAAATTATATTTATTCCCATGTGTTTTACTTCTGTGATTTCTTTTTATACCCCCAAAATACATAACCAACACCATAGAACATTTGAAAATAAAGAAACAGGAAGAAAAACAATGCCTTCCACTGCCTGAGCAGCAGTGCTGTGTACGTTTTGATCTGCTGTCTGCTGGGATTGCCCATGCTGAGGAGTAGATGTCCATGTCTTTCCACTGTGGCCCTGTCAGGACCTGGACTCCGGCTGGCCCCAGGAGGTCTCGAGCAGACTTTACGGGGGATTGAGGCAGAGGGCAGCAGTGGGAGATGAGGTCCCAGCATGGACCCTGGCCATGGGGGCTCTTCCCACAGAGGACACTGTTGCTGCCTGTGAGTGGGGATGCTCAGGAGGACCCGTCACCCCTGATCAGGGAGATGCAGCCCCACAGAAGGGCAGGGATTTGCCTCCATTCGCCCAGGGCCACCAGGAGCCCAAGGCCAGGCTGTGCAGTTCAGCCTTGCTCTGACAGATCAGGACAGCCAGGCCGGGCAGGCTGTGGGGGCTGGCGAGCGGCCAGGGGCACCACGGGGCCATTCTGGGCCCTGGAGACTCTCTCTGCCACAGTGGGCCGTTTCAGTCGCTTCCTGGGCAGGGCTTGTGTGCAGATGACCCATCAGGTCACCCACCAGTTGCACGATTTGGTACCATGTACTCACCTCAAGCTTGCTGCCCTGGTGGTACTGGTGCAGTGCGGCCTGGCTGGGCCCTGTCATTGCTGCTGTGTGACTTGCCACTGCCACTTGTGTCCCCTGGTGTGGCAAGCCGCTCACTCCCGAGGCCCCCTTCTCTGGCTGTCCTGCGACCCCTCAGCACCCCGTGTGGGTGGCTGGGGGCCTGTTCTCCTCGCCTCACTCCTTCCGGCAGGCAAGTTCATGTTGCTCCTCATAGTCTTGCATCTGACACTGGCATTGTTGTAGTTTCCTTTTAATTTCTGCACTTCTAATTTTGCTTAAAATTGAACAACCCACTCTCCCTTCCCTGGGCTGGATTTCTGATGGCTAAGACAGCTGTATGATGTTTCCAGTACTGCACTCTTACTTTACCCCTTCCCTGTAAAGGTGCAAAAATCTGGGAACAGGAAGTTTTTTTGTTTACATTTTCATAAAGTTTGGGGGGAAATACAGTAGCAGCCAAGTCTGACATGGCTGCACAGAGTTCACAGTGAACATTCCTGTCACCTTGTGCCTGGCACATGGGGAGAGGTGAGGGAGGTGATGGCATGAAGCAGCCCAAGTGCCCATGGGGCTCAGGAGATTGGGGTGCAGAAGGTCCATCTGGCCGTTAGGCAGGTG
Source organism: Heterocephalus glaber (assembly GCF_000247695.1). The sequence continues at coordinate 7,232,711 of NW_004624731.1, forward strand.
TGGGGCTCTAGATCCCCACTGCCCCGCCAGAAGTTCATGGTTGGCCTTCTGTCCGTGTGTCCCCTGGGCCTCCCGGGGCTCCGGCTGTGCATCCTCTGTGACATTTCCCTGGACCTTTGCCTCTTTGCTTTGCTTGCAGCTGTTCTCTCCTGAGGGTTATGCTGAGTTTCACGGGCGAAGGGCCCTCTCTCTGTTCTGTGTCTCTAGCACACTACTCCTCTACGTACCTGAAGGAGGAGCAAGTTGGCTTAATGTGAGCTATCAGTTCTTTCAATGCTAGCACACCTCCAGGGAGTAGATAGGAGCAGTGGGGATCAGAGTAGGGGAAAGGCCCCAGAATGAAATGGCACAGTGGCGTGAGGGGGGGCACAGCAGGGCCCTTGGTGGAGGGGGACAATGCTGGAAGGCAGGAGTCCCTGGCCCTGTCTAGCACTGGTCTGGTGGCCATGCTGTATCAGCCTGGGGAGGGAGAGGGGAGGCTGCAGGGTGGGTCCGGGCGCACCGGGGGTCCGCCTGTCTGGCTGAGGAGAGGACTCCTCCACTGCTCTGTCGCCCTGCTCGCTCACTTTGTCACCTTTGGGTAGAGGAATACTGATTCCCCAGAGTGCTTAATGGGCCCCCAAGAGAATTATTCACTTTCAAATGAAATTTGAAATAATTCAGGGGATTTTATTCACGGTAGTGGATTTACATAGCAGAACATTTACATAATGAATTTCTTTTGCGTTATTAAAATAACTGCTGTGATTGAATTCTTCGGTTATGCCGATCTGTATTGTGAAATATAGCTTAATAAATAAGTGGGTTTTTTTTGGTGAGGAAATGAAACCTTATTTGCTTGAAAATAAAAATTTCTGTTTAAGATGTTCAGGAAAGCTTTTCTCTGTGCACAGTGGGGTAGAAAATGTGTTCTTGTTTGTGGACCATGACCTCTATTGCGATTTCTCAGCTGTGCGTGCTGGTTGAAGAGAAGCCATAGATAAATCCCTAAAGGACTGGGTGGGCTGTATTCCAAAAAAGCTTTACTCCTAAACACAGGCAGCAGGAAGCTCAGGTTTATAGACCCCTGAGAATGGCGATTGCTGTTTTTGAAGATCTTTGTATGTACCGTGCATATACAAACTTGCAGAAAAAAGAAATCAGTTGCGGGATTGCATAATAATGTGAATATATTTAGTGCCACAGAATTGTATACTAAAAAATACGAAACAAACAAGCAAGTACATAAAAATCATTGTTTCCATGACAACCCCTCTGGAGGAGGTGCAGGCTTTCAGCCTGGGCTCCCAAGTGCACTGGGCAGGAAGAAGCAGATGTGGCCACCTCCCGTGAAGAAGGGGTGGGACGTCTGGTGGGGCCGGGTCCTGGGCTCTCGTCCGCTCCTGCACTGGCTCAGAGGCCTCTGCTTCCTCTCTGGCCCAGTCCCCACTGTCCAGCTAAGTAGGAACGTCCCCAGAGGGCAGCCGGGAACGGAGAGAGGAGTTGGCTGTGGGTCCTGTGGCAGCTATGCAGAATGCGGGGTCCTGAGCATCCCTCAGAGCTGGCTGTGTCCCTGTGGCGCTCCAGGGATGTCTGGCACAGCACTTGGCAGGGTTGCTGTATGCCAGCCTGTCCATCAGGACTTCATAAGTAAAATGGGAACAGACTTCAGAGCTTGCGCCTGGTGTATGGAATCTCCCATCTCTTAATGTGTTTTTCTTGTTAGTATTTAGCTGGAAATTTTTCAATCGACAGTGATGTCATGCAGTAAGCATTTGATTTTCCATGGTTTCAACGTGGATAGTCTCAAGTAGAAAAATTTGTAAAAAATTCAGAAAGATGAGTGTTGTCATCTAAGAGATAATAGGTCATATTTTAAGAAAATATCCAGTGTTGAATTTTCCCTAGATCTGAGTTTGCTGTAACCATTAGAACTGGGGATGTAGAGAACACATGAGTGAGGGACTCTGTCCCTCAGAAACATTGCGCGGCAGCCTGGGGGATTGCGGTGGTGTGGTTCAATTCCTACTTTGCGGCCCAAAATGTCCCCAAGTTCACCGTGTAGGGCAGCCGCTCCTCCATCCAGCCCCACGTGGTCATCTTCTTTAATAGCATATCGTGGTGACAGTGCTGCACAAATAAAACAGGAGTGTAAAACACCGAGTGACCAGCTCTGCCCTGCCGAAGGGCATTTTACTCGGTTTTCTCAAGGTTGCACCTTGGCACAGCTGAGTTGTGTGGTGTTGCCCCAAGCTGTTAACAAAGGGCTTTTAGCCAGCAGCGTCCTGCAGGCTGTCCCCTCTCCGGCTTGTCATTTTCTCGAAGCCACACTATTTTGTTGTTGCAGATTACAGATGGAACCCTCTTGGGATGATTGTTTTCAGAAAAGAAAAATAGGCTATGTTAAAGTACAGGGTGAGATTTTCCTTTCTTACCCTTCCAAGCTCCTTTTCTTTTATTATAATAATTTCTGCTTCCTGTATGTTTTCAGCTTCCTGTCTGTGGTTTGAATCTGTCTCCTCCTCCTCAGCCCTCACCAACACAGCTAAGTTGTAATTTACTCTTGGTTCATGCAGCATTTTGTGTGTATGCGCACTTGTGCATGCGTTTATGTGCCATTGTGAATGTGAACTGTGTTTGAAGTTTAGCATAGTTGTCAAAGCCCAGTCTCTTCATAGGAGGTGGAGCCCAGAGGAGCTCTGATCAGGACCCTCAGGAGTCAGACTGCCTGGCTTTTTGTTCTGTTCTGCCCTTTCATCTCTGTTACCCAAGTCCCGTTTCAACTCTTCAGTGAGAAGTTAGGTCTCCATGGCACCGAGCACTGATTAAGTATTAACCATTATTTATTATAAGTCCTTCACAAATCACTGTCTTAACTTGGACCTAAGCTCTCACCATCCCACTCTCTCTAGTTGGGCTCATTCAGGAACCTTCAGTAGAACCAGGGAAAATGTGTACCTCTGAGGCAGCCAGGAGCGCAGTGAGCTGAAGCAAAGCAGGTGGCAGCTGGCGGGGCTGCGCTGCCCTGGGACCCCGTGGACTGACGGGATTCTCGTGGAGGACAGGGGCGTCATCTCACTGTCACCGCTGTGGCCCAGGGCTCCTCCCTGCACAGATTTGCAGTTTTGGGCTGAGGCACTGTGAGCACAGGTCCTGTGTCTGTCGTGTTCTTGGCTGTTTCCAGGAGCAGCTGCAGCCCCTGATGCACATGAGGAACTCAGGAAATATGTGGTAAATTCGCTTCAAAATGGAAAAGAATTTAGCTTCTGTAAGTGCAGATAATGCCAGCGTGACTTATTCCTTTCTGATCTGTCAAGCTAATGTTATTGCCTAGAATTCGAGAAAGAAGAATCCCCCACTGATAATTTGTGCCCTCTGGTAAATCATTAAATTAATCAGTGCCTTAGTTTTCTTGGGGTAATGATGACAGACTTAATATGTAATGCATGAAGAATATGAACGTATATTGACATAAGCATATATAGCTATATAAAGATATATTTATATACTGTACATATCTATCACAGATTTACTGTAAGAGAGAACCCAGAGCAACAAAAGGGAAAAAGATTCTTGAGTAGATATTTCTCTAAAGGAAAACTAAATTGGAATTCATAAAATTTTAAAACTTTTGTGCATCAAAGGGTATTATCAAGAATGTGAAAAGAAAAACAAACAAAAAGAAGGTGAAGAGAGCTTACAGAATGGGAAATCATGTGGAGCCGATGTATCTGATAATAGTTTAACGCCTGTGACATATAAATAACTCCAGAGCAAGCAGCAAAGGCAAACAACCCAGTTTTAAAAAGCACACAGGACTTGGTAGATATTTCTCCAAAGAAGATATGCAAATGGGCAGAAGCAGAGGAAAAGCTTATTACCATAATTAGCTTTCAGGAAACTCAAGTCAGAATCACAGCGAGATGCCGTGCCTCACATTAATAAGGGGCTCAGGGTGAAAAAGAGTGGAAAATGGGAATGCTGGAACGAGATTGTTATGGTGTAGATCCGAGGTGCCCACCATAAACCCCGTGGGCCTTTCGGAAGGTGACTGGATCGATGTGCTCCACGTGGGTAGTCCACTGGCCTGTCCACAGCTGCGAGTGCGCTGGAAGGTGGGGCCTGGTCTGGTGGGAAGAGCCCGGGGTCACTCCACTCAGGGTGGGGCCCGAGGGTGCCTCTCCCTTCCCAGCTCCGCCCCTCCGCTTCCTGGCTGCCCTGAGGGGGCAACGCTCCTCCACCAGGCCCTTCTGCCATGCCGGCCGCAGAGGGAAACTTCTGAACTGGGAGCCAAAATAAACCTCTCCTCCTGGACCTGTGGGTGCCCGTTACTGTGTCTGAGTGGTGAGGAAAGTGCTAGGACAGAGGTGGGAAACTGGCACAGTGGCACACGGAGCTGGGAATGTAAAATGGCACCCTTCCCGAGAGAGAGCTGAGCACAGGGTCGCCGAGCAAGCACACCCAGCGCAGTGGAAACGGCGCCTGCACAGACTGGTGCCTCAGTGTTCAGCACAGCGGTGAACACTCATGAAGGCCCAAAGGTAAAAACAGGCAGAGCTCCGTCAGCTGAGGACGAGGTACGCAAGCTGTGATATGTACATGCAGTGAAACTGTCTTAAAGAGAAATGAGGTGCTGACGCATGATTTGCAAGGATACTTTGCTAAGTGAAAGAGTTAGACACAGAGAGCACACATTGCATGGTTCTTCTCCTGTGAAATACCCAGAATAGTCAACCCCACAGGGACAGTGGGTTCAGTTGCCAGAAGATGAGGAAGGGAGAACACGGTGGTCCGGGACGTCCTTATGGGGTGTTGACACCAGACAGAGGTGGCGGCTGCACAGTACTGTGATTGCAGTGAATGCCACTGAATTGTGGAAGGAAGCAGAAATATAAAGGATATTAAGACCTTCATGAAAGGCAGTAGAATCCAGCGTTTATAGATAATCATTACCAGAGGTTGGTGTATTTTACCTTCAGGTTTTCCCTTTTACATATTAACATAAACAGAGCTATGTCTGTATTTTTTATCCGGTGATATGAACATTTTTATGATTGGTTTCAATATAATCAATATCCTTTATAAGCCAACGTCTTTTATTTACAATATTACAAAAAGGGTCCTTTGGCTTCCCCAGACCAACGACAGGGTTCCTGGCTAAGAGCTCTGGTTAGACTGCAAGGCTCTCAAAGTGGGGTGTGCCAGAGCTGCTGGGGGCAGCTGGGCAGGTGGGAGGGTCCTGCCGGCCTCCTGCATCCTTTTTGTTTTAAATACCAGAGTGCAGCTACAGTGGTAGCAGTGAGACTGACCTTGTCTTCCACCTGTTTAAACTCAAGTTAATACTGCAGCTCTGAAGAGGAGCATGTAAGTCTCACTGAGTGTATGTTTTTACCTCAGGATAAATCCTGGGCAGAGCTGTGCACACGCATGTGCATGGGAACCACGCGTGTGCAGACACATCCCACCCACACCACTGTCTCAGCATTGCTGCAGTTCCACACTCTGAGCCTGGACCTCTGCTTCCAGCCACTTATGTGAATGTTCATTTTTTTCCATTAAGTTTATTGGTTCATGTTAGGTATATAGTACAGTTACTTTCATCACTGGGATCTTGTACCTGTACATGATGTATCTTGGTTCTTATTCCCCCAGCCCCCCGCCGTCCCTTCACCCCCTCCACCCTTCCCTATTTACAAAGACTTTGTTTCCATTTTTTTTCTTTTCTCATATTTTTCTTTTCCCTTCTTTCCTTTCCCCTACCCCTCCCACTTCCCCTACCCCTTCAAACATTTTCTTCCTATTTCACAATATCAATTATACATTTTGATTCTTATTTACACTTTCAGTTTCTCACACTACATAAACTATTTGGTATTCACACATGTGTGTCCTATTTATTTCACTTAAGATTATGGCCTCAATGTACATCCACTTAGCTACAAATGTCTCCAGTTTCTCATTCTTTATGGCTGAATAGTAGTTCATTTTATAAAAAAAAGAAGCCACATCTTGGGGCCGGGGATTTAGCTCAGTGGTTCTGCCGCCTGCTGCGCAAGAGCAAGGACCCAAGTTCGATCCCCAGTACCAAAAAAAACCACATCTTCTTTATCCAGTCTCCAGTTGATGGGCAGTATAAATGTTCATTTGATCTCCTAATTTTACAAACTTTTTTCCTATTCATGATGAGGAAATTTCAAGAGATAAAGTGATCTGCTTTGGATGGTTTCTGCTGTCCTCTTAATAATTTAATTTCCTCAGCTTCAGACTTGCTTCTTTATCAGTCTTTATAAGTTATTAACATTTGAAGGATTTTCTACACTGTATTATAGAATTATATTTTATAAGACCGTGGTTCTGTATTGCCTTTAGGCACTCATTAATGACTTTTAAAATCCTATGTTGTACAACACTTTTTCTATGAAAACACACACAGCCAGGACCAGGTGTGTGTGCACTTTAACTGAGTGTTAACTCAATGACACTGTTTGGCTGTCCTTCGTGGTGATGTACATTAGGCATATCATTGTGGGATTTTCAGGTTGTCTTTGGAACATTTTGTATGCTCAGAAACAAATATGAAAATCAATACAATCTCATTCCAATGATAAGAATAAATACTGTCTGCTGATAAAGTTACTTTCACCAATTAAGTCCTCCCTTTACTGTCTTTATTGTTTCCTTTGGCAGTCGCTGACTTCCTAGGTTTTCCTTTTCTCTACAGAGTCCTTCTCAGTGGCCCTGTGGTCTGACTCCGCCTCTGGATCGCCCATGGCGGTGGGGGGCTTGTCAGCCTCTGCAGCGCCTGTTTCTGGGCCCTTTCCTGGACAGGGGGATCCAGAGCTGCCCCGTGCCCGGCCAGGCCTCTCTGTGGGCGCCCGCTGTGGACATGGGGCGTGGTGGGTGTCCCAGTTGTGGGGTTCAGTGGAAATGAACCCCAGGAGCCATCTGCCCTCCCCACGCTGCCTCCATTGGTTCCCTGCAACTTCCCAGCAGCCGGCTCCTTGGGCCCCGCTGCACTGCAGTGGTTGTTATTCTCGGGAAAGGAGGCTCTGACTGGGCTGAGAGATACAGGGTCCTGGCTGTGCTGATGAGCCAGAAGTGTGTCAGTAATGTCCAACCTCCACCATCACCTTTCTTGTCAGGATCAGACGGGAAGGGTCTTTGCGCTTCCAGGGATGGACCGGGTGCAGACCAATGCCAAGCTCTCGTCCTGGCTTGGGGTAGAGAGCGAGGATTTGACTATGGGGATGTCGCGGTCTTATCTGGGCTGCTGCAGATCGTGCTGCTCATTCATCCCAGCCGCAGCCTGGCCATGCCTCTGTCCCCTGGGTCACAGGAAGCAGAGCCCACACTGGCCGGTGTCCCAGGCCCGGCACTCCCCTGGGGTCACAGGCTGTCACCGCCCAGCTCTCCGTTCCCACAGGAAGCAAATCGCTCTTGAAATTTAGGAGATGAATTGTATTTCACACTAATAGATCAAAATTGAGGATATTTATGGGTTGAAGTTCCAAGAAGAGAATTGAAATCCAAAGACTTGATGAAACAATTTACTTTTAAGCCAGAAGAAGTTATAAAAGTTATTAAATATGTAACCAGCCCTCATATGTATTCATTTTCATATCTTTATGCCTGTAGGCCTTTAGTATTTATTTTGTTTAAAAGGCGAATCTTTCACATATAAAATAGGGAACGAAAAATAAAGGCTGTGAGGTCCAAGACTAGAGCAGTGTGGCGGGACTGCCCGAGACCTGGCCGAGTGGGCTTCCCACGGCTGAGTATCAAGCTCCACCACCTGGGTCCTGGTGGCAGCCCCCACCCGCTGTCTCCCTGCCCTGTGCGCTGGCATCTGGGTCCTCAGCTGGGCTCCCGGCTTGGAGCGCTCAGGCCCAGACGTAGGTGCCGGCTGGCTGTGCTCTCAGGGCGCCTCGCTTCTGAGCTCCTCGGGTCTTGGTACAGTGAGTTTTGCACAGTGTGCTCTGAGGTCCTGCCACTGTAGCCACTGCCCCTGTCTGCCACCCCTGACCCTTGCTGGCCGCCTGCATCTTCACAGTGCAGTGTCCTCTCAGCGCCTCTGTGCTGGTCCCCCTGACCCCCATTCCACAGCTGTACAGAACTCTGCTTCAGAGGCCTCCCGGGCTGGTGTCTGGCCCTAAGGCCAGCTAAGGGTAGTCTTGGTCACCCCCACACCATCCGTTTGCCAGGTTCCGGGGCAGTGGCCGGTGTCCTGGCCCCTTCTGTTATGGGTCAGGGGTGGAGTAGGACTGGTGTCCCTGGGCTGCTTCTGAGCGTCCTGCCTGCGGTCCTGGAGGGGTGCAGAGAGTGGCTTGGTGCCTGGGTGTAGACGGGGTGCAGAGGTGCTAGTGGGTGCTGTGAGGGGCAGGGAGCCTTGGTGCTGGACTTGCGCTGCCTCCTCTGCCTGCACAAGGCAGGGCCAGGCCCAGGGAGAACTGAAGTCACCCAAATGCTGTTCTTCCCTTCCTACCCTAGCCTCCCCCCAGCACTCAAAAATGAAAACTAAAAAAAAAAAAAAAGCAAGGAAGACTGCACATGCTGGCAGCCTCATCCGGCACCAATCTCGGGAGCTCCGGCAGGGTCTCCTCTCCGGACCCCACTTTGCCTGCCTGGAGGAGCTGCAGGCTGCTCCTGGGGATGCTTACCGCACATAGGAAATCGGTGCCAGCAGAGGTTTGCGTGGACTGGGAAAAGCAGGAGTGGTAAAACTTGCCTTGGAAACATTTTAAGATCAAACAGTGGCTACACGCCTGGCATGAAAACTCCGACAGCACAGCATGAGTTACATTTCCCAGTGCTTGGAAGCAGGACCGTCCATGTGCTCTGTGTGATGGAGAATGTTGCGACCTCGTGTGTGTTTCCACAGTACAATGCAGAGCGCCCTCTGCTCTTCACACCCTCACGAGTTGTTTGTAAATTCCCTTTGGTTCCAGAGTGAGGCTGAAAGTTTAAAATTTAGTTATAGCTGCTGCTGCTGCTTTTTTATCACGTTGCAGAAGCACACACCCCTCAAAGAAGCCCTCCTTACGCTTCCTTCGTCTGAGGGCAGGCAGCGTATTGTCTGATACCCTCGTGTATGTCAGCGTCTTGGTGCACTTGGGCCCCCACCCCGTCCTGGAGGTCAGAGGTGGAGTGTGGCCAGGCTGATAAATGCCAGCCTTGCTCTGAAGCGCTCGGGGCTATGCAGGCTGGGGTGAAGGGCGTAGTGCTCAGGGACATTTTAAAAATGTATTCTGTGCCCTGAAAGTGTCACGGGTTGATGGGAGCCCAGGGTGTTTGTTACCCAGTCAGCGCTTTGTGGACATGCACCCACGCCTTAAGCCCTGCACTGCAGAGCTGCGTTCCGCCTAACCCAGCGTGCTCAGATTCCGAGCCTTGCTGTCCACCTCCAAGGCCCATGCTTGCTCCTCGCACACCCGAGAGCTGCACACTTCCTAGGCAGGAGGCGTGACGGCCTTGAGCCTGTGTTAGAAGAGAGCAGGGGTTGATGCCAGACTCCCTGGGAGCAAGGCGATGCACTTCCTGCAGAGCGGAGGGAGACCATGATCCTGCAGCAGCGTGAAGGCCAGCTTCCCAGGCAGGGGTGCTTGGATGGCGGCCTTTAGCTGTTTGGTGGGAACCTGCTGATCCTAGGGATTTCACTACCAAATTTGGTAGCAAGTCCAGTTTTTAACCTATTCTGTTTCATAGAGAAGCATAGTTGTTCATAGTCGCTGCTCTCAGCAGCGCCCTAGCACTAATACTATGCGAGATTCAGTGAGAAAATGCTCATCAGAGTGGGGGAGACCCTCCCCCTGTTCAAGTGTTTGTGGTCATGTAATGTAATTGTACCCATTACCAATCACAAAATAGAAATTTCTGATATTTCCAAAATCCCATCAGTATTCAATTCAAATGGTTTCCCTTTCTTGTGAAACAAATCACTTAGAATTTGTTGGTTCCCATATATGTGCTTTTGGAAGGCCGGGAGACTTCCGCATTCCTGGTGTAGGGCATTGCTCAAATTCATTAAGTATCATTTTAAAGTAAATGTTTCTGTCCAGTGTGACAACACGCAGACCTGTGTGGGGAAGGTTTTCTAATCATGATTTACCTCTGCCTTCTGCAGATGGATTCATCAAAGGACTGGTTTTTTTAAATCATTTCTTTTTGGGACAGTGTCCAGTTCCTTTCCTGCAGACCCAGAGCCCCCAGCTGATGTGTGGTAGGAGGGAGTGTGTCTGGCACTGCGGTTTACCTGTGCGGCTTCAGGTGCTCATTCACTGACAGTTGCCTGTGATAATGCTGTCAATGTGGAAACGAACATTAGTGGCAGTGGAAAAGCGTTTAAGTAGAAGCAGCAGTTGTTTAACATCTGGGAAGGTGACCGGGGAGATGGGGTCCAGGGGCGGCTTCTAGCTGTTGGAGAGGGTTAAGGTGTTGATGTGCTGCTTCTCCCGTTCAGGGTGCAGCCATGTGGGGTGAGCCCATGCCCCGGCCTCCGTATGACTGCCTTGCCTATGCCTGCAGCAGCTGAAGGCAGAAGCCTTCGTGATGCACAGGTCTTACTTCACACTCAGATCCAACAGCCCACCACAAAGCGATTCTGTGCTCTATTTAAAAACAAAGCAAACAAAACCGCAGGTGCCCTGGAAATATTGGCGGCGCTGTTGCCTCTAAGTATGAGCAGCTGCCTGGCCCACAGCAGCCTCGGGAGCCTTCTCCCCCTTCTTCTTCCTGTGCAGATGCCGCTGAGGGGCTGGTGTGGGTCTCCGGTGCCTTCCGTCCCCTTCAAGATGGCTTCTGTCCTGGGGGTCTCGTCCTCGTGCCCCTGCTGCTGTGTACTGAAGTGGCCGTCCTCCAAAGCGGCCCATGCTGCCCCAGGAATGTCTGTGAGGGGGACCCCAAAGCGGTGGGAGCTGGGAGACTGGATTCTGTCAGAGGCCTTGGGTGAGACACACGGACCTTGGGCCCAGTCCCAGGGCTCCTGGACAGGAAGAGACAGTGCCGCATCCCTGCGTCTCTCACTCGCTCCCGCCTCAGCCTCCCCTGTGCCTTTCTTCCTCGCCACCCCCCATCATCCTGTGCCCAGCCACGGGGGCAGACAGCTGGTCCACAGGGAGCAAGGCGACAGGACTATTGCAGAGGCCAGACCTGGGGCCTCAGCTGCCAGAGGCCAGCGGGGAACTGGGCCGGCGGTGCTCCAAGCAGGCTCTCCTGGGCTCCGGTCCGAGTTCGAGTTCCCAGTGTGTGGAGCTGCTGTCAGCTCCAGGCACACGGAAGCCTTGGGGGGCTGAGTTTCTCTTTTCTTGGTGGTGCTAGGGGTGGGCCCAGGACCTGGTACATGCTGTGCAGGTGCCCCGGCACACTTACTGGCATGCACACTCACACTGACACACACACTCACACACACACCCTTTATTTTTTAAAACAGCATCTCACTAGGTGGTCCAGGCTGGCCTTGAACTTGCAGTGCTCCTGCCTCAGCCTCTGGAGTCCCTGGGCAGCCGGGAACCCAAGTGAGCTACTAGAACATGCACGTGGCATTTGGGAGGTATGTGGGAAGTGGAAGTGGTAAACATGTGAGGCAGCAGGGCAGGGCAGCCCTTCAGAGTGGACCATGGGAGGGAGGTGCCCCCGATGCCCAGAGAGGAGACCAGGAGTGGGAAAGCTTCCTTTGTTCTCAAGGAAAGGAAAGGAAATCTAATTTGTGAGCACGGAAAGGGAACCTGGGAGCACACAGAGGCGGTGGTGGCTTGCAACTCAGGGCTTGGAGTTTGATCTGAAGGAAAAAGCAGAAAGGAAATCACCAGTGGGGCTGGCACACAGCGGTGCCCACTGCTGGGCAGACTCAGCCCCTTGGTGTCTGCCACGCTGTGTGCTGAGGGTGGCAGTGAGTCAGCCCTGTGACACCACGCTGGCCTTGCGTCTAGCCTGGCTGGGAGCTCGGCCGGGAAGAGGCCTCGGCCAGGGCAGTGGGCCAGGCTGGCCACACACCCGGGACTTGGAGTGGGTGGCTAGACGGGGCCTGGCAGGGCCTCCGGCCCACATTCATGCTCAGTGTGCCGCGCCAGCAGGCGCCGTCCAGTGTCCTCAGTCTGACCTCCTGAGAGCCCTGGGATGCAGGAGTGATGATGACCGACCCCTTACACAGGCCAGGGCCCTGAGGCAGGAAGTGCACAGTGACTTACTGCAGCCCCACAGCCAGGGGGATCGGGGTGCAGGGCCACCTGGTGCCAGTCCTTCTGGGCAGGGAGGATACCAGTGCACAAGCCCAACACTTACTGGGTGGAAAGAAAGCCCTGGTCCTCATGTACCTGAGGAGGGACGAGATGTGTGAACCTGACTGTGAAAGCCGGGAGACGGCAGAGGCAGAATGGCTGTTCCCACGCGCTGTCCCCACGCATCTGGGGCTGAGAGGGACCCTGGCCAGGCTGTGTCTGCACCCTGGCCTTCCGGGAGGGGACAGTGTGGAGCAGGCAGCATCACCTCCTGTGGGGTGCTCACTGGCTTGCCCTCTCTTCTTTAGCAGTACACAGGGTGGGGCTCTCGGGTGCCAGGTGCTTCCAGCAGAACTGTCTCAAGAGTCTTTTGTTTTGTGTTTTAGATTTTGGAATATTTGCAGAGACTTTACCAGTTTAGCATCACTAATCTAAAGATCCAAACCCTGCTACAAAATCTGAAGTTTTTTGAGTGCCATGGCCTTCAGGGAATAGTTTAGGAGCAAAATAAATTGTATCCAAATTCATATTGATAAAATAATAGAAAATGCAAATTTCTGGGAAGAGTGTATAGGATGAAGGGAGGGAAATTTTATGGTATTTATGTTTCTACTGCAGATGCGGAACTCTCAATAACATCTCACTGGCATTTGTCTCTCTGTCCTCTCTTGTCTTGGTTGGGTTGATGTAAATAGAAAGCAACTGTAGTTAGCTCCCATTCTTGATGAACCAGTGGTGAGCCGTTCTAATTTGGAAAGCAAGCAGTCTCCTTAAACTGGAGTTTGCATCAGGTGATTTGTCAGTGTGCTCCTCAAGTGTTTCTCAGTCAGGAAGCAGCACCTCTTCTACCCCAGCCTGGTCTGCTCCTTCCTGGTGCCGATGCCCTTGCTGGCTGCTGTTTCTGCCCCCCGTTCCTCCGGCAGCTTGAACTGGTCCTGAAGTCAGGCTGTGTCCCTGGAGCCCAAACAGCACAGAGAAGTGATGCGAGAACCTGAAGAGGAAACATACCCTTTAAGAAGCAATGAAGAACTAGTAACTAAGGAGGAATTTGAGGAAGCGGATTGCCCAGTAAGAAGTAAGGGAACCAGAAGAAGGCACAGGAGCAGATTAAACACCAGCCCTGCCCCAGAACAGGACTGATGGACCCAGGAAGGCCCCACCTCCACTCCAGGGCTGACTTCCAGCCTTGCTGGGGGGATGGAGGGGGTGGGTATCCTCGCTGGATGGCACTGGTGGATTTCCAGCAGGGAAAGCCGGGCGCCTGGCATGGCTCGCTGGAAGCTGTGACAGTGCCAGCACTGCCCAGAGAGCCTGCAGGAGCTGCAGAGCCAAGCTCTTCAGGAGCTGGGGGTGGGGTCCAGGCCCTTGGCTTGGGGGCCCAGGAAGGGAACCCTTCCTCTCCCGGCTCTTTGGAACCCTCCACCCACAGAGGTTCTCAGTGCACTAGCAGCTAAAGCAAAACTATTACAGAGTGCACATCCATTTGCACAGCTAGGCAATAAGAGGGGCAGTGAGTTGATAACCAGCACCCACGGAAGAACCTGTCCATGCCCACAGAGTGCGCACCAAGGGTGTTTGAAAGCTCCTGCCTGTAAATAGGGAAATCGCATTATTGTTTGGGATGTGTAGCTTGCTTATCTCCTGTGCTGACTTCAAAGAAATCAACTCCATCGCATGTGGGCTGCAACTAGTTCTTTGAAACAAAAATAATACACATTATTTTAGAAGTATTTTATAAGTAATCATGATTGGAATGATTGCCCACTATTTTGTTAGCATGGGTGGAAGCAGCTTGTGTGTTACTCTAAAGGTCTTAGCAGAGTGTTTTCCGATGTTTCTTCCCCCTGTGCCACCCTGAGATGGTAAGGGGTTTCTGGTGCCTGGGCTGAGTCACCCTGCTCATGCTATGTCACAGTGAATGGCTTGTAGTGGGTGCTCAGGGAGATTAGGAGGGCAGGTGCGCAGGGGCAAGAGGGGATTATAATTGCTGCAGTGTATAGGTGAGCTCTTGTCATCACCGAAAACACAGGAAATAATCGTGTTTGCATAGACAGTAAGTGTAGCGAAAAACATAAGAGCACAAGAAAAAATATGAAACATAAGAAGCCACTTACCATCTGCATTGCAGTTCAGTTAGTGGGCCAGGACATAGCTCAGTGGCACTACACTGGCCTGGCAAGTGCAAGGTCCTGAGTTCGATCCCTGGTACCAGAAAAAAAAAGAAAAAATTCTATTAGTGGTTTCTTGGGAATTCCGACAAGCTGGGCACAGTGATGGTGCCTATAAGCCCCTCTTTCTCTGAAGGAGAGCCCACTGAGCCCTGCAGCTCAGTAGCAGCCCAGATCACACAGGGAGACCCCATCAAGAGAATTCCCAAAATATTTTCAAACATCACAGTTTGTGGAGCCACAGGAACCTGTGAGAAGGAAAAGCGCATGTGACACCATGTGCAGAGAGACCACTCAGAAAGACAGTGGTCTCAGCGGGGAAATGCTCTGGAGGCCAGAGGCCGTCATTTTCAGGGAAGCAGTGACACCACTTGGGCTTGAAAAAATGTCCTCATTGCTGTTCTCTAGAGAAAAGATCTTCCTGATGTTACTGTGTGCTTCATTTGTGGAACATCTAGTAGTCTTGATGGAAAACGAGAGCTTGGGAGAATGTCTTTTATGTTAAAGATGCTTACTTATGAAAGTAGAATGGTTACAGTTGAAAATGCTCTTGAGAAGTGGCTCGGGACTGAAGTTCTGCCTGCTGTTTTACCACAGTAGCTGTTACTGCTTCAGAATCCAAAGCACCAAGTAGTGGCCGCTTAGTTGCTATAAAGGATGGATGTGGTAGAGAGAAGGAGAAATGAGAAAGGTTTGAATAATCAAAATCCTCAGGTCTGTCTATCTACATCCATCCAGCCACCCTCCCACCTATCTACCTACCTGTCTGAAGGCACAATGGTCTATGATTCTTATTACCATTTTCTTATTATAGTCACTTCAATATTTCCTTATTACTATCAATAAGAATTAATTCAAATATACATCTTTTCCTCCTTGTTAGGAAAGGCATAATATGAAATGAAATGTTTATTTTTGGTATTATTTATCAAGATAATGTTACTTAGCATCTTTATGCACTTGGATATAGGATAATATTTAGCAT
Source organism: Heterocephalus glaber (assembly GCF_000247695.1). The sequence goes on from NW_004624731.1 coordinate 7,248,055, forward strand.
GGTATTAGTGCTGGACATGAACTTAACCAATCTGAGACAGAGGCCGGATATTTCCTGGAGTGCATAGCACTGTATTTTATAGAAACACTGCACCATTCGTGAATTGCTTTTGGGCAACTTCTCTAGTTTATACTCACTTTATTTAACTCTATTTTGGATTTGCCAGCCTCTGTTCTAGAACTGAAAGAGTGGTAGAAAGAGAGGCTTCCCCTTCTAACAGCCTACAGAATGAAGGCGGAAGAGTGCAGTGGTGACAATGCCAGCCCACCCTAACTCCGGGAGCCGCAGCCTGGAGGAAGTGGCGTTCACAGCCCGCTGTGTCCGCAGTGGTCTGAACCCTTTATGTGGTGCACAAGCAACAGAAGCAGTTAGCTGGCCTCCGGGCCCTCGCGGCAGCCTGTGCACTCCGTGTGGCTTGGGAGCTGGAATGCTAGGAGACAGCACCCAGGTGTCCATGGCTGTTCGTTATCGGTCACTTGCACTCTGTATGATAAGTGAGATCTGACTGTGGATGAGCACCGAGGGCCTGTGGGTCTCAGTGGATGCAGAAGCATGCCACGGAGGAGAGCTTTTCACGTCCGTAATTGCAACCTTGCCAAGACGGTGACTTGAATAATTAGAAAAAGTGCCCCGTGGGTTAGAGGTTGCAAAGAGATAGGCATCTTAACTTAAGGAATTGGGACTCTTCTGTTCTTTTATTCGAGTAGCACAACTATTTTGCTTATTACCTTTTATTTCTAATCTTGTTCTCCAGGCACTTTGGAAAGACATGAGACAGGAGAAAGAGCAAGAATTATTCTTAATTGCTGTGGTGGTTCGCAGCTTCTGAAACCTGAGCCTGTGCTGCCGGCCACCTCGGAGACATGGAAGCATAGAAGCGTGGAGCAGGCGCCCTTGGGCTGCCACTGGCCTGGGCCAGGCACCTGCCCCAGTCTGCAGATGGAGGCCCTGCGGCAGGTGAGTCCACACCCAGCCACTGTGCAGTGGGCAGAAGTAGGGGGTGCATCAACACTGGACGATCAAATCCCAGAAAGAAATGGAGACCCCGACAGGGCTGACTCCAGGTGATCTTGGGGTACCACGGCCTCTCTGAGCAAAGATTGTCCCTGTTAGGGCATCAATTCTGACAAGATAGGAACTCGAATTCTGGGTGGTCTTCATAGGAAAGGAAAATTATACTCTCTAGTTTGGATTTATGTTTATTTTTCATTTGAGAGTATTTGATCTCTTCTGAAAATGTTTATTGCAAATGAACAAAAAGGTATCAGGAAAAGTGGATTAGTGCATGGGCAATTCTTTTGATCCTCTGCCTTGGGAAGAAAATCAGCTAGAGTCTGTGTTTATTCTCTCAAACCAAGCCCACCAGCTTAGCAGAAACTTGGAGCAGCTTTATCATTTTCTCTTGTAACATGAAATAGTAATGTAATCTGGTTTCTTTTCCCTCTGTTCACTTTTACATCCTCAGGTGACCCCTCAGCATGTTGTAACCTTGCCACTTATAGACACATAAACAACATAGTTTTCCCATAAGCATATCTTCATAATATTGTCTAATCTATGTACATTTCATCCACATCATCTTCCGCGAGATGTCTTTACTGTTGCTGATAATTTTATTTTATTTTATTTTTTTGGTACCAGGGATCGAACTCAGGTCTTTGCGCTTACGCAGCAAGCGGGGAAACCACTGAGCTAAATCCCCGGCCCAATAATTTTATTTTTTATGACTCTATTATTCCTTCATTTTTTTTTATTCCTTTATATTTTACAAACAACTTACCTAAGAGCCCAAGAATTTTTTCATTTAAATTATTTGAAGGACACATTGGAAGCAGGATTTGTAAGTCAAGGTTTGGCTGATTTTGATCATGTACTGTTGCCACTTTCCCTTGTTGCACAGCACTGTGGAGATTGCTAAACATCATTCATTGATCATTCACTGGAAGGTCTCCTTTACCTCTCGTGTACATCCCAGTCAGAGGCAGAGGTGCCAGAATGCCCTGAGATCCTCAGGGTACAGTGTCCAGAACGGGGTATGGGCTGGCAGGTGCTCCTTCGAGTTTTAGGTGCAGAGACCTGATTTAGAATTTACCGACGAGTCTAGGATTTGCCAGCCATTGAGAACTGAGTCACACTATCCAAACACATAGGAGCTGAGTGTACACACTGGGAGCTCCATGGCTGACTCCACAGTGACAGCTGCCACTGACACTGCCAGCACCCTGAGCACCTTCTCCCTGTAGCTCAGCTGGGGCACAGGTCATGTGGGGTCCTCAAGGCCAGGCAGAGCTGGGTTCGGGCAGAAGGCCGAGTTCCCTGCAGCCACCGCCTGTGCCTCGGGGAACACTGGCCCAGTGCAGGACTCTGAGGACCGATCTCCTATCTCCCTGTCTGAGGGAGTCCCTGCTTTGCCTCCTGTTGTCCTCCCTCAGATGCTAAGGCCCCGTGATGCACTGACAGTTTTTTCTTTTCTTCTTCAGTCAGCTGTTTTTAGATGGCCCAAACCTGGTTTTGATTTTATGTTTAAAAGCTCTTTCTTATTTTAAAAAGGCATCTGTAGAGATGCATGGCCCCCTGGAAAGGCAAGTCACACGCGCACTTCTAGCTGGGGTGTCCGGAGGGTCTCCAGCTGACCCTGCACTTCAGCTGCCTGGGTCTACATGAGCAGCTCATTCATCAAGGGCCAGATTTGTAGCTCAGTTCCCGGAAGGTAAACTGATTGCTCTTTCTTCCAGTTTCTGGGAGAACCTCAGAGCTACCCTTTAGGTAGTGATAATAGTATAGATAGATTTCATTTTCTGTATGTAATTTTGTTTCTTTCTTGACTTCAGGAAGCAATAAAATGCTGGGGTCTTGTTCTCCTACTCCTAGGCTGCGTTCAACTTTATTTTCTAGCTGCTGCCCTTTGCCTTTGGTGACTGCCGCTCCCAGTGTTCATCCCTGCAGCAGAAGGAGAAGGGCAGACAGGGCCACCCCTCCGCTGTCCCACACGCTTGGTCTTCCACGGGACTTGGTGCTCGCTACAGCGACTTGGGACTTGCCTCTGCTTCTCCCCTCGGGCTCTGAGCTTGAGGCCATTCATTGCATCTTCTAGCATTTCATCTGAGGGTTAGGCTGCTGAGATTGCTTGATTTTAATCTTCTTTAATTTACAAATTGATAAGCATGAAATTTCAAAGGTACTTGTAGGTTCTTTGTTCTCAGGGCGAATACAGTAAAATGCTCCATGAGTTTGCATAAGAAAATAACATCAGCTTGGAAGACAAGGGTTTGAATCACACTCATTTATAGGTGGGGAAATGCCTACCATCATTAGAAGGTCCTGAGGCTGCTTTGTGTTTCAGGGTTTGTGTGTGTGGGTAAATTAAGCAGAAGTGAAGTTTTCCGAGTGGACTGTTTCAGCAGAAGCCCGTGTCAGGCCTGTGTCATGAGCTCTTTGTGTGAGGAATATGTGGACATTTCTAGAATGCTGCATTCAGTTTCTCTTCTTGGATTGGAAGAGTACACACAGCTAACAGCAGATGCAATAGAAAGCATTTTAAAACCAGGTCCAATTTGAGATGCTGAAGGAGTTGAATCCGTGCAGCTAGATGAAGAAAACATCTTTGGGGCAGGAGAGGAGGGTCAGAGTCTTAAAGACTAGGGAGGTGCTTTTCTCAGATTGAGCTGAGTCTGAAAGCAAGACAGAACCTGTTTAAATTGTAGTGGCAGGAATTTTGTTTAAAGTAAAGAATAAATGACTTTGCTAAATCGTGTCTACATGGCAGAAATCTTTGTAGCTTCATCATAGTTTGAGGAGAAAAGGCCTATTTTGTCTGTTGGTCGGTTGATTGGTTTTAAATTCTCTCTCTGCATATCCTGTCTGTAAGTGAGTTCGTGGATAAGCAGGGTTATTTTAGCTGTCACCGTGTAGGCCCTTGTAACGCCTCGGGGATGCTGTGTTTACCTGATAGTTAGTAGGGCCCCAGCAGCCCCCGCTCACCTGCTTAGCGCTTCAGCATCTGCTCTGCAGCACCGAGCACGTGAGCCTGTGGAGCCCCTGACATGCGGCCAGCACCGCGCCAAGGGCGGAGCACCGGGAGGGGCAGGGTCGATAAATACGTGGTGCAAGTCAAGGTCATTTCTTCCTCCTGTGTCCGCAAGGCAATTTAAATCTCAGATGCAGTTTGTTTCTGTTTGTACTGGACAGTGGTGAACCGGATCAGGGCTGAGTAAACCCTTTCTTTTGCCAAGGACCGGAGCGGGGCCTGCGGCTCTGGTCTTGGCTGCCGCTGCTACTCGGCTTGCTGTCGGAGCCCGGATGCGGCATCGATGGTTCCCCGCCCAGGGGCTGCATTGCGGCACAACTCTGGTTGCCCAGGCAGGCGGGCAGTGCTGGGGCCGCACGGTGGCCGGCCAGGCAGCATCTCTGCAGACCGCGCTGGACCGGGGGCCCTCGGTACAGGAGGAGCTGGCCCGGTCTGGCCTCCTCTGTCCCTGCCCGCCTGAGCCTGGCAGGCGGCGGGTCGTCCTGAAGGCTTATGCACTGGGTGCACGGGGACCCGAAGGGCCGTGGTTCAAGTCTGTTCTCTGACAGAAACCAGGCACTTATGCCTATGCCCGGTTGGGACAACTGTCCTTTTCAGCAAGCTGAGTACGGTGTGCAAATTACGGGCCACCCAACTGAGATTTCTCCTGGAACTTTCATTACATAATTCACTTATGTGTGCCTCCTTAAACCGACAGAACCAATCATCAGTGAAAATACATGTGTGCTTATGCAAGCTCCATTCCCGTTGAGCTTTCTAGAAGGACTGTTCCTTGCCTCTCACCTTTCTCTGACCCTGTGTGTCTGTTAGCTTTTTGCTAAATCCTGCTACCCCTTGTGAAATGCACGCAGCGCCCCTTAGACCTCTGGTAGAGAACAGGACCCCACCTCTCCTGCACTTTATCAGAGGGAAAAGTTAGTTCTTCTACATTTTATGACACAAAGTAACCGAAATAGGCCTGGTGCGGCTCCTAACTAGTGATATTTGAAAATTTCACCTGCACATTTACATGTAAAGTATTCGCGGTGGCTGTAGTACATACTGCAGCCTAACTCGCTTTTTATTTAACTATATTATCAAAATCACTTCATTTCAAAAAAGAATAAATATTTATTTGAAAAAAATTATTGCATTCCATTAGGATAAATCATCCATACAGAATAACAATGTCCCGTTTTTTGATCATCACTTAATTTGGGTTCTGATGTTTTTAACATGTAAGCAAGAGCTTGTGACTATTTTTCTAATGTGGGAAATGTTTTGCATCAATTTTATATAAATTTGGGAGAAAACAAACATATTATTAAACATGAAAGCACTCAATAAAAACATAATGATCTTTCTCTGTGAGCATTGGATTAAAATGTTTGAGAATTCTGATTTCATGAATTTCAACTTAAAATTTTAGTGCTGAAATGCTAACACCCTTCCTAGGAAGAAAGAGTAGAAAAATGTGCTCTAGAGGAGACACGTACAGAGCAGTCTGCTGTTTGCAGCCTTGTGGAGTGACAGGAGATTTTGGCAGTGTGTGGCCATTTCTGTACACTTTTCTGTACAATTGGAGCACTGAACTGTCTGAATAAGGTGAATTTTCTGAGCAGATGTAGTACAGAATGAGCAAAGGGGTATTCCTCACAAAGCAGTTATAGAAAGTATTAAGGTATGTGGAGTTTTAGCTACTGCAGCTCTTAATACTTCCATGCACTTACAGTAGTAAGGAGCATTGAATAACTGCTTCATGAGGAGTGTCCCCTCATCGCCCCGTAATGTTTTTGATTAAAAACTCCCCTTCCTTATGGAGAAAATGATGAGACACCCATCAAGGCTTTGTCTCAAACTGAGAAGGCCTGAATGGCTGGGGTGGTACACACACACACACACACACACACACACACACACACCATTAGACACCTCAGCTGTCTGCCCGTACACAGAAGCCACTCTGCATTTCCTCACAGGGTTCCAGGGCCTGGCTGTGTCTCCACAGGCGCTGGCCATGTAAATCAGAGCAGAAGGAGCTGCTGGCTGTCCTGGGGTGTGGCTGGCAGGAGCCCAATTGTGCTTTGCGTGCTGGCGGGGAGCACCCGCGACAGAAGGACACTGTGCGGACTTGTGTGACAAATGCAGTTAACACCAGATCCATATTAATGTTGTCAAGCTCCCTTGATGTATTTAAACAGATTTTAATTGTTTCCAGCATCCAAAGGCCTGAAATATATAGCCTCATAGTTCTTCAGAGAAAGCTTACTTAATATGTGAATGTAAAACCTCTCATAAAAATGAAACTTTTCTATTGGCCCGAGTCATTGACACAGGTTATTCATCAAGTCAGCAATTTGTGTGGCAAAGTGCCATTTGAATAGTGTATTGTGAGGATGCTTAGGGTCCACTTGACAGGGCTCTCACCGTAAATAGTGCAATTTGACTCCAGCTGTTAAAGAATGGCTTTGACAGCAGCCACACGGAATGGAGATGCCTGACCGCACACGAAAAATCAATATCGGGAGCTTGTTCCTGGTAACCTGTTCTTATCCCTTCTGCGGGTTTATAAACGGCCAGCAAGGGTGTGTAAGTGCAAGATTAAATATTGTTTTAAATGCACCTCGCTTGGAGTTTCAGATGGAGACCCCTGCTAAGTGGTCAGAGTGTGGAGTGTCAGGCTGTGATTTCCAAATCCCAGGTCATGCTTACTCACAGCTGCAGTTAAGGGGAGTCCGGGCTCTCTGCACTCGGGAGGAGAGCATTAGTGTTAGAGACAGACACAGAGCCGGGCGGCTATTGTCTGTTGCCAACCGGGTTACTTCTTCGGCTTGAGTTTTCTGATCGTCCTATCTGGTTGCTGCCCATCTTCTGTGTGTGCTGTTTTGTGTAGCTGGCAGAGTCCTTTGTGACTATGCCCAGGGCACTACCCACAGATGTTGCCAGCCAGCAGCATCCCCAGTGTGGTTTTCCTACAGCAGTCTCTGGGGTTTTGAAGAGTTTTCCAGCAGTTTGAGCACTGTCAGGTTGCTATGATACCTAACTGGCAGTAATAGATAGTGAACACACAGGCTCCTCTTTGATTGGCTCTCTCTCATGGCTGGATGTTATGTTTAAGGTACAGATGAGGGAGTAAAATAATGTGCTCAAGATGAGAAAGAAAAAAAAAAAGGTTTCAAGGTAAAGTCTTAAACTATAAAAAATTCCAAGTTATGAAAACTTTTTAGCTATTGATTTTCTGGAAATGCTGATCTAATTTATTTAAATTATTCCTAGCTTTGGACTGGATTTGATTTTGAATTTTCATTGTCATTTACCTGAGATATAGTAAGCCTTCCTCCAAGGTGTGCTGAGCAGAATTTGAACAAAACTGTCTTTTTAAACTCAGAGAACGCCAGCGTGAGGTATAGTTTGTGAAGAGCTGTTTTCGGTGAAGGCAGTTAAAATTACTGTTCTCCTTTTACCAACCAGCGCTGTGTTTATTGAGTTTATGACTGAGATAGCAACTGAAAATTCATACAGCAGATAACATAATTGTGAACAAAGACCTTTACAGCCGATTCAAGGTCAGTGTTATTGTTTTTATAATTGCTGATTGGCAATCTTGATTTTTACCAGAGAAAGGGTTTGTTCAGTTTTGGTTTCTGCTGGTTTCAAAAAATATAATCTCCTCTGTTAACTCTAAAGTAAGATTTTTCAGTGAATACATGCTTACATCATTTCTTTATTACTAGATTTAACCTAGATCTACCTCTGTTCCTCTCTCCCCTTCAGTATTTCATCAGTTCCATTGGAAACATGGAGACCTAAGGTGATAAATCTCTTCTTGAATTAAATTCTGTTGATCACCATCACTTAACTTGGGGGAGCAGCAAATCTAGCAGAGAAACATGGAGAAAAGTCAAGCTTATCAGGCATTTTGCTTTTGTGTTTAACTTAACCTAGGGACAGTGTTAGCATAATTTATGACAGCACGCTTTTACATGTTCCTTTATTTACACTAATAATTCGTAGTTATTATTTTAGTTGAGTTCTGTAACCAACATCCAGCATCAAGCATTTAGGGACTTGTTCTTCTCCTTCATTTCTTTTTTTTCTTTCCTCCTTTCTTCTCTGTTGTCAGCTTTTCTCTTTTCAAAAACCTGTCACTTTCCAAAATTTGTTAATCTCTTACTTCTTATAGAACCCAAAAGATAGGAAATTCTGCTTAAAGAGCTCTGAGTCTGTAGAGGTGTAAAATTCATGGCAATGTTCTGCACCTTCTACTACTGAGATATTTGCTGCTTCTGGTTAAAAGGTGATGCCACGCATTCCCCACTTTGCTTTATAATTGACTATCTTCATCATTCTCTATGAGGAATATCACATATCATATCCTGCTTCTTATGACTCACATACTGGATGACTTCTCAGGAACAAAAGTGAAGTTTGCAGAAATTCAGATGTTGAGTCAGTTCCAAGTGCTAGTTGCTCCTACTGGGGAAGAAGAGGAGGCGGCCAGAAGCCTTTCTCTCGAAAGCGCTGCGGCCCAGTGTTGACTGTGCCTGCCATCTGGACCCCGGGGCCCAGCCAGAGCCCAGCCCCCCGTACAACGCTGGGCCTGTCCCCGGGAGGGGCGGCACCCACGGACCCAAGGGAAGGGCAGGTCTGGGAGAGCAGTCCAAGGGTTTGCCCAGGGCTCCCCACAGCACCGGAAACAGTGCGTTAAGACTGCAGCTGTGTTCATTGGAACTAAGACTGTGAACATATCTTGTTGGGATAATACCCAGCCCACATTGCTATTCATTTCTGTGAATTAGGTTTTAATAGTTATGTCCTGAAAGTGCCACCAAGTTTCTGGATTTCCAGTGACAATCACCAATTTCTTTCTTACACTCTTTAGCTACTCTGAACACAGATGTCCTTACCCCGGGCTAAAATACCCTGGGTGATGATTCCTGCTAGACTTGGGAATGACCCTACGAGACTGCAGTGAGCAGCATGGACTTTCTTCCTGTCTGTATATTTAATTCCGTGTAAAAATAGGACTGAACACTATAATTTTTCTTCTTTTGTCTTCCCATACTAAGACCTGATGTTTGTAGAGAGGCCTTCTGTGAGCTGTCTCCACTCCTTTCTTCCTAGCTCCCACTAGAGGTCTCTTGTCATTGAACAAAACCTGGCTCTCTCCATTTGCTCCGTGGTAGAAGTGTGTCGTTTTCCTCTTACTTGTCTCCCCAGCCTTCTCTGCTTTACAGCACCAGGAGAGTGGCCTCACTCTGACTGTGCGGCAGAATACAGAGGGAAGAGGGAGGGCCGTCTCCTCCTACAGGGTTATCATGAGGTTTATGTAAAAATATTCCCCACTTGATAGGACTCCTCAAATCTAAAAAGCTATGGGTCGAGAACTTGCACAATGTTTATTATCATGTGATTGTCACTAACATTTTTAATTACCAAGAACAGACCTTTTATTCAACCCAGCCAATTATAATCAAAGTCCTGTTTATAGGTGAATATTGGCTTGTCTTTCAGATCTTACATGCACGCTTTTGCTCTATGCTGTTGATATTTATTTATGCTAATGATCAGCTTAAATAATCTTTGGAATTTGCTTTTACTATAATTTCTGGTGTTACCAAGGATAGAATTAGTGTGGTAACAGCAGAAAACTGCAAGTCTTGAAAGCACTGTAAGGCAATTCCATAACTACTCTAAAATACACATCTCCTTAATTCTACCCTGGTACCCTTCTCAGTCAGTCAGGAGAGCAGCTGACGACGGAGTGCCCTACCCCAAAAGCAGGTGTCCAGGTAACAGCACTCCAAAGACTGATGCCTTCACCTTTTCTGGCAACTGGTGATGGGGGCCCAGACCAGACCCTAGCTCTAATATTCCCACTAACACTAAGACCAAGCTCTTGTATTTTAAACCACTGTGTTAGTATTCACCATAATTTAGTTTGTAATAAGTAATTATCTATATCAGTTTATGCCTTCACCAATTTGGACCCTTAATATTGCTATCTGTGAAAAGGGCATAATAAATGGGCCCTGAATTCATAGTCAATCCTGAAGAGTAGAAGGGCCACACAGTGTAGTCTCATTATGTATGAATGATACATCATCTCTCTTAAAGCTTTGCAGCCCTCCTGCGGTTACCTGTCTCCTTGATGAATCATTTCATGTGATGGCTTTTAATTCCCGTTTTCAGGATGAGCTGAGTATCATTCAGAGTAAACATGCAACACCGTATCATAATTAAAAGTTCTAATCGATTTTTACTGCCCGTGGGTAACTTTTTCTTTGTTTACCAACTCTGGACATGTTGAGGTATGTCAAAACCTTGACGGTAGCTACTTTAATATTTTAGAACATTCATGAAATTAAAATTGTTCATAATACTATCATCATGTAATTTTCTTCTTTATTAAACTAGGAACTAAAGCTGCACTTCCGTATCAAGAAAGCCCATAGGGTTTTAGTTTGGGCTTTGACAGTTAGCATGAGGGTAGGGAGTGCCTGCCAAGTGGCACACCCAGACTCAGCCCTAGGAGCTTCTGGTCTGTTGGACTCATGTTCCAGTTGAGGAAATGGCCTTTCAGCTTTCACCACTTGGCAGAAAGAAGCCTAGGAAACGCATGCCCAGTTGTTACTCATCTGAACTGTGTTCATTCTTGGAGTCAAGGCCAAAGTGTTCGAGCATGTGTGAAGAAGATAGTGAAAATGTCAGCAGTGCCTTTGGGGCCACAGCCCAGTGTGTGACGCAGCCATCTGGCCTAGCTCGGAAGCTCCGGGTTTCTCTGCTGCGGGTGCACCAGCGGGTCTCCCGACTCTTCCAGGCCTGTGCTGAGGGTCCTTTCCTGTGACTCCCACAGCAGCTACTTCGGTGCCCTTTCTCAGCGCCCCTTTTTCTTTCATTCTTTCCTGTCCTCCCTCCACTGTGGCTTAGACTCGGGGCTGGGCACTGACTTGCAGTGTGCCTGTGTCCGCCCCCTCGAGTGTCTGCCTGACCGGCATTTGGAAGCATCTGTCAAATACACTCGCAGGCTAAAAACTACCAAGTCAACATGGGCGGAACAGTGAGAAAGTGGAGATTCCTTCCTTTTGTAAATTACAAAGGAAAAACACAATAAAGCTGGAAGAAGTGTGAATTCATTTTGCCATTTAATTGCTTTAAATGCAAATTGGATTTTGCATGGCTTGACTTAAGAGAGGGGAGCAGTGCAAGGAAAAGCAGTAAGCCCAGAAAGGCTGCAGAAACACAGAGTTAGCCCAGCGGTGTCCAGTCGCCATCCCTCACCAGCCCCACTTCGTAAGGCATATGGGTATGGAGACCAGTCCAAGTCAGTTGAAAAGTTGATGTGAAAGTTTATTAAATAATAGTGATGAAATATAGTATGTTTGGTTCACTCACCACAGGTACAGAGGGAGCACTTACTGGGGAGCTGATAGAGATGCAGAAAGAATAATTAAACAATACGGTTAAAACAGCTTCTCTCACCAGCAAAGCTTATATTACCACCCCATTCCCTGCCCTTAAATCTCAGGCTTCTTTTTTCTAGTAACAAAGTTATCTAAAAAAATCACTCAAAAGTGGCCTAAGGATTGTATTGTACATCATGAGTCCCCTACTTCCCTAGAATAATTACTTTACTCACCTCTCCCCTCAACACAAAGCCCCTGAAGCTGGCAATAATCTAATCCACAGGTTTGTAATAACTTTTAGAAATGTAAGGATAATAAATATGAAGAGGCTTTATTTATGTTTCATTTCCCAAATGCAAAGATTCTGGTCCAATTCTGCATCCCCCAAGAAGCAAACATGGCTTCCTCCCTGAGTAATTATTGGAAAATTGCTTACCTCACCCCACCCCATAGAGGATGGGAGAGAAGCTGACTATGTCCAATCTGCCAGACCTTAAACACTTCAGCTAACTCGTATTGGGGACATGGGTGATGCAGGGTTAGAGGTCCCAGGAGCCACCAGGCCTGACAGGATTTCCTCTTCATTGTCTCTTAATACCCACTCACTTCTCTGGGGTGAACCCTCTGTGATCTCCAGGAGGCCGATGCCCTTCCATGCGGCTGGCACTGCCTACTCCAGACTTCATCTCTCCTCTGACCTGATGTCATGAGCACCTGACTTCCTTCTCTCTGCCCAGCTGGGCCCTCCCCATTTAACATGCATATACTAATTAACTTATGAGATACCTCTGGATCATCTCATTGCTTTACAAGTATTTGTGTTCCCAAATAGGCTTTCCGCCCTTGGCAATAAAGAACTACTCTGTATGTTATATATATATATTTTTTTTCAGTGTAGAATGCAAAACAGAATATTCAGTCAGCACATATTCATTGATCACCTACCATACACTATTCTTCAAGTTGGTAAAAGCCATGGTATGTTATCCCTAACTTCTTGTCATAGTTTATATCTAAAATGTCCCCCAAAGCCTCATGTGCTCCTAGGTGGAGCTTTTGGGCAGTGGCTAGATGCTAGGTGTGTGATACTAGACCATGGGTATATGGTAACTGGATCAATACACTGATTGGATTAACATGGTACTGAGTGTGGCTGGATGGTTTTACGAAAGACAAAAAAGCCACCCTTGGTGTGAGTGGCACCATCCAATAGGCTGATAGCTTAGATGGGAAAGTCAGGGTTGCTGCCTCCTGCCTGCCCTGCCATGGACTGTTTCTTCTCTGCCCTGCCCCCCTGCCTTGGACCCAGCCAATTGTGGACTGAAACTTCTGCAAACTGAGCTAAATACACCTTTCCTCCTTTAACTTGTGAGTGTTGGGTATTTTATCCCAGCAAGGAGAAAGTAACTAAGACACTTGTATACCTGCACCCCAAAGTGCTACTGGAAGAGACTTCCACAGATGGTGAGGCCACCTCTCTCCACAGAGTGCAGGTCATCATTTTAGGTCTGAACACAGATGTGGGAAGCAGCAGTCATGAAAGCCCAGCACAGTGCTGCAAAGGGCCTTAATGAGATGCTGATCATTGGAGATAGAATTTCTGGTGAGGAGTAAATATCTGTCTTGAACTCTGAGAAAAACAAGAAGTGTTTGAATCTAGACTTGAACTTATCTTATTCCTCACTAATTATTGTTGACTCTAGGCACAACATTGTACATCAGAATCCTAGAGCTTATTCACTGTGCTGGGCTGAAAATTTTAATTCTCCCTGATGAATCCCCTCACTATTTCTCCTCATCCCGGCCCCTGCTAAGCACCATTCCAGTCTTCATTTCTGCGAACCTGCCTATTTTAGATGTCTCATTGCCAATAGAATTACTTGGCGTATTTGTCTTTGTCACTCCTACAAATATTTGTCTTTCTATGACTTGCTTAATTTTTATTAGCATAATGCTTTCAGTGTTCATCTATTTTGTCACATCTCGGAGAATTTCCTTCTTTTGAAAGGCTGAATGTGATTCCATTACATATAGGTAGCATATTTTCTCCATCCATTCATCTGCTGGTGAACATTTAGTTTATTTCCAAATCTTTGTTATTGTGAATAGTGCTACAAGGACCCTAGGAAGGAAATATATATCTCTTGGAAATACTTACCTCAGTCACTTAGCTGAATACTAAGAAGTGGAATTTCTGTGTCATATGTTAGTTCTTTCTAATTCTAATTTTTTGAAGAGCCTCCATACCATGTTCCATAGCAGCTGCACCATTTTTCATTCCCACTAACTGTGCTAGGATTGCAGTTTCTTCACATCCTCACCAATACTTGTATTTTGCTCTGTTTTTGTTTATATTTTCTGACAGCCTCTTGACAAGTGTGACCTAATACCTTACTGTAGTTTTGATCTGCATTTCATAATAATTTATGAGCATTTTTTCATTACCTGTTGGCTATTTTTTTGTCTTCTTTGGAGCAATGTCTACTCAATTCCTTTGTTTAGTTTTAATTGGCTTATTAGCCTTTTGTTTTATTTCTTACTGTTAAGTTCTTGTACTTGAACTTGAGAACAACTTAGAGCGGCAAGTTCTATGAGTGATATAAAAACAGCTAATATACCTGAGGAGACAGTCTTGTCAAAGTATGACTGTGCTGGACAGTTTCCTGCCACTGTGACAAAATGCTGAGAATGGCAGTTTGAAGGAGGAAAGGTTTATCTTGGCTCGTGATTCACGAGGCTTTAGTCCAGGTTCATCTAGCTCCAATGCTTTTAGGCTCATCCTGAGGGAAAAATGTCATAGCAGAAGAGTGTGGTGGAGACAGCTGCTCACCTCATGGCAGCCGGGAAGTAGATAAGGAAAGAGCAGGCAACAGGTTACCTTTCCAGACTCTCCCCCAGAGGGCTACTCCCTCCATAGATCCCACCTCCTTCTGGCCCATCAGCCATGAGCTCCCAGTGGATTGATCCAGGGACCAGTAGACTAGGCCAGCACCCTCCTGGTCCTGTCACCTTCCAGAAATCCCACTTCTGAACACATGGGCCATTCTGGGGACGTTTTGAACCAAATCATAATGATAACTTCCCTAAATCACAGAACTTCATGCCTTAATTTGCATTCTCTATATTGTGGTTTTGTTTACAGAAATATTTTTGTATGCATTTAAATGTTCTGTTAAGATAAGCTGGTGACTGGCAACATTTTCTCTAATAGAACAGATAGTAAATATTTTTGGCCTTGTGCATCACAGCTGTCCTAACTACTCAGCTCTGCTTTCTGATGCAAAACCAGCCATACACAATTTGTAAATGAACAGGCATTCCTGAGTTCTGGTAATGTTTCATTTACAACTAGAGGAGGTGGGAGGATTGGGCCGGGCCAGCAGCTTGGTGTCCTCACTGTGGCAGCAGGCAGTGCTGTGGTGAGACGGGGCTATCCCTGGATGTGACAGCCCCTGGGGTGTGTGTCAGGGGAGCGACGTGCTCCTGCCCGCTGTAAAGGCCTCCCTGTCTTGCTCTTTCTTTGCATAAAACTATTGTTGTTTTTGCAGAGTTTGAGAATACTGGTTTGTGAGATCTCTTTTGTCTTTTTTGAAGCTTTGGTCTTATGGCCTGGGCTTCACTTTCGTTAAGTAATCTATTTTTAAATGAGGGCTTGTCAGTCAGTTGCTAGGTTTTTGAGAAATTAATGCAGTGTGATTCTTTTGAAAGAATCCTTGTCCTCCATCATTTCATAAACCTCTGTTTATCCATTTTTTAGGCAAGCATATCTCTGGGTATTGATCTCAGTTTCAGAGGGCGTGGAGTTGACTGAAATATCTGGTGGTCACACAGCAACCTCACAAAATGAGCACAGTGCCTGGTAATTGTTTACACAAATACACGTAAGAATCATTCGAAGAGAGACACTTTGTAAAATTATGCCCTTTGGTTTATTTAATCAGTTCTGAGTGGTTGTTTTTGCTTTGGACCTGTACCTTTCCTGACCTGTTGGCCAATGCTAAGTTCATTAGTGTGGTGTTTAGAAAACGTCGGTGCCAACCACGGATGGCATCACCCCGGGCATAGGTGCTGGGCAGAAGTCAAGGCCGCACATCCCTGCACAGCTCCCGTCGTAATTAGCTCGCGTCTCCAGAGGCTGGGTTCCAAGTCAGTTAGCAGCACATCCCTGTTATCTGAATTGACAATTAAATACAATACCAAGAAAAAAGCAAAAAGACATGTAAGGAAACAGTTGCCGTTTAATGAATGCATATGACACAAACATCTTTCTTGCCGTGTATGATTTGGCTTTTTAATGAAATTGCTTTTTGGTTTAATATTGAATTTTTTTTTCTGTTAGCATCACTGAACTTTTTATAGGATGCAAAGCACACCCGAGTTGAATTATGAGATGTGTATTCAAACAGTTGTGACCACCCATCAGGATCAGTAGGGCTGGAGGGCCGGGGACGTAGCTCAGTGGCACCATGCCTGCCTCACAAGCACAAGGTCCTGAGTTTGATCCCCGGTACTCCGAAAAAGAAAAAGAATTAGTAGAGCCATGCTTTCTTGGCCTCTCAACATGAAACACAAAAGCACGAAACGTGACATTTCCCGTCCTGGAAAGAGCGCTGGCCTGGGAGGAGTGGACTCCTTTTCTGATTTTAACTTCAGCTCTTCAGCAGTTGGTTGACTCGGTGGATGGCTGGGTGACGCTGAACGTGGCCCTGAGTCTCTGGGCTGCCTTCTGTCTGTCTGTCCACCCATCTGTTGGTGTAAGTTGGATCATGCCACAAATCTCATTAGCTAAAAACAGCCCAAGTTTGTTTCCTGTTCGTTGTGTGTATCAGTCTGGGGTCAGAGGGTCTTTGTCTTTGTCTTTGTCCCTCACACAAAGAGCAGGCTGTCAGGGCAGAAGCCACGTGCCAGGCAGGGCAGAGGGAGGGGTCTGCGAGCAGCCGGCGGCTCCCCAGACAGCTGCTGAGAGACTGTTTGCCTGTAAAGGTTCTGGGAAATGAGGAAGCATGGTTTTTCTCCAGATTTCTGCTTCAGAAAACTGGTTTCTCCTTGTGATTATGAATGATTCGGTTTTTCTTTTTTCTTTATTTTTAACCCTACCTAAATAGTACTAGTACTGATTATTAAAGAAGAAAAAAATCTAGCAAAAGTATCTTTAAGAAGCTCTTTCAAATGTCCATTGTCTTTCTAATTTTTAAAATTTATAAATGTATATAAATATCTTTACTACTACTTCAATTCCACATTTGGTTTTTGAGTCAACATTCCATATTGACACTATTGTGATTTTATAACATTGATTGCATCTTTTCGATTTTCCAGACCAAGTCATATTCTTTCTTACTCTGTGTACATGAGTCAGAGTGATCCTTCACATTTTGTTCCCAATATGTAGCCAGCTTCCTGGCATCCTGGTGGGGTCCTTACCATCACTTTTCTCCAAGAGAGAATAATCCTTTCTGTGTAGTCTCGAGAAAGTGGAACCCCTACAGCTTGAAGGATTGTTTTGCCTTCAGGGGAATGTTAGATAAGTTTTCAGAATGGACTCCAGTTACTTCTAGATGGGAGGCAATGAGAATTGCTTTCTGTAATTGTGACCTGGCCGTACCTCATTCAACCTTTCATTGTGCTTCTGTGCTGAATGATCTGAGTCTTTCCTTGAAATGTATCTCTGCCACTTCAGCTTGTCATTGCCTAGAATGATTTTGCTGTTCCTTTGCTTTCCTGAATCATTTCTAAGACCCTGAGAGGTGAGGGCTGCCACTTGCTTCAGTTCCTTTCCAGGAGTGGGGTCACGCTTGTGCCTGTGCCTGTGGCTGTGCCTGTGCCTGTGCCTGGGATCTTCGAGCGGTGGGCACATTGTTCCAACCTTTCTCACCGGCTGTGAGCCAGTGCCCTCTGCGATGGCCGGACCCGGAATGTCCCTTCCCACCCTGGCACGGCTCATCTTCTTCTTGTCCCTCACACTCTCCCTTACCTCGGGCTTTGGAAGTTCCTCAAGCAATCCACTCATTCTAGTTGGTTGCTGAGAAATTATTTTGGAAATACTGTAACAGGATACTACTTGCATGGATTTTATATGCACAAAATATAGAAAAGAAAGTTTGGATTTACTTAGTACAATTCTTACTATGGGGCTTTGTTTTTCATTTACTCAAATTAGAAGTGTTTTGGAACTGGGACTAAACAAATTGAACCTGAAAGTTTAAAATAACTCCTTTTCAGTCACTAAAAGTAGATTTGTATGTTGTAACTGATGTCCAGAAGAGTGGTGCAGAAACACTGGTGTTCTCATAAGCAAGCTCATCGCCTTATTCCTCTAAGATGGGGCGACCACACGTCCAGGTTCGCTGAGACTGCCGGGGCTTGCTCCAGTGTTCCAGTGTGTAAGTGTGAGCAGCACAGTATTCCATCCAAAAACACCCTGGTTTGAGCAATAAATGGTGTTGTCACTTTACCTCAGAGAGATTCGGCCTTCAACTTAGGAAAGCTATATTGTCTCCTACTTAGGGTTAAATGAGTGATTTTACCATATTCAAAAAATGATGACACACTAATGTGCGTGGATAAAAAATACAGCTGACCCTTAATAAGTCTTTTACATGTAGATATTCCAGAATTCTAGAACTGCCTTCCAGCAGGTAGGTGATAAGAGTGTAAGGAAAAAGTTACACCTCAGGCAAATCCAAACCTTCCTTTTTACTTCACGGGACACATGTGGTCTCCATCTGTGTGGGGCATGGCTTTCTAGCGCATCAACACGCATAGCCAAGGGCTCTGCATTGAAAATTCTCCACAGTTCCCAGCACCCTGTGGGCGGACACAGGCTGAGGTCATAAGTGTGGCCAAGTTAACCCTTAGATCCTCTTTACAAACACTCAGAGGTGGAACAGAAAGCGCTATGGTTAACCACAGCAACAGGCAGTTCTGTCTGTCTGTCGGGGTCAGGGAGCGTCAGATGATGCGCTCCAAACAGGAAAGTTTTAAGGAGGTGCGATCATATTTTACACTCATAAACCAGTTTGAGTCCCGAAACACAATCCCATTGATCTTTATATTCTGAGCTTTGTAGGTCACAGGAAATGTCCATCTGTTCAGCCGAGATTGCTTCAAATCGAGCATGGTCAGGAGACGTGGCCGACCAAGGTCAGGGGAGGCTTTGGAGCAGGAGGGCTGATTCTGAGTCAGATGCACACAGGCAGCTCCCTGCTGCAGGAGGACAGAGCGTGTCCGGCAGATACATGACAGAAAGACATGTTCTTACCAGCCGTGAGCGTCCCGCACCAGGCTGTTTCACCTCCACCCTGGGGAGAGGAGGTGAAAAGATGCCCGGACCCTCTGCTGCTCCCGGGCATGGCGGCCAAGATCGCGGTGCCCTTAGCTGGGAAGTGTGGCCTCTGCCCGCCTCGGCTTCCCAACCCTGTGCGTGCGGGGCCTCTCCTTTGCCTTCCATTCGCACTGCCAGTCACGATGCCTTCCAGCTGGCCACAGCGAGGGAGGGTCCTCCTGCCACCGGCACCGCCCAACCCCTGGGCTCCAGAAGCTAAGCACCCAGCCCGAGCCTTGCTGTGCACCTCAAGTCTGATGCGCACACTGTGGGCTTGCTTGCGCTTCCTGTCGGCCAGATGCAGTCCAGCTTTCCCGCACCTTTGCTGGTTCCTGCTCCTCTTCCTGGCTGGTGCATCCCTGCCGCAGCGGCTTCCTGTGAACAGTGGTCATTTGCACCAGTGCCAGAGTGCATTTGGGGACGAGCAGAGCCCTTTGTAGATCTTTGCCCTTTGGTTAATCAACTAAAAAATTCCTATTAAAAATAGTTACTGGGTCCTGTCAATGAAAATAGAATCCCCATGGAGAAATATAAATGAGCTCTTGGGAAGAGCTAGATTTTTTTCTATAAAAATTCCTTAAGGTAAACTATAAAGCACCAAAAAAAGATAAAGAGACTTTCTAATCACAAGCGTGGACATGGTGACATAAATCTTATTTCACATTTACAGTGGTATACGAGTGATGCAGTCTGTGTTTTCTGATTGTGTTTGTGTGGGCTTTAAAATAGCCACACACTTACATAACAGGTAAAAATCACCAAACATGTACATGCTATAATTTCCTCAAATATCACTTCATTTTCAGGTTGGCAAATATCCTGTTTTCTTCAAATCAGGATAGAAATTTATTCTGAAATAATTATATAGAAAACACTGTTAGCTAGTAGTGATGGCTCACATCTGTGATCCCAGCAATCTGGGAGGCTGAGGCAGTAGAATTGCAAGTTCTAGCCCAATTCTGGCAAGTTAGTGACTTAGCAAGGCTCTTATCTCAAAATTAAATAAAAAGTAATGAGGATATAGCTCAGTGTTAAGGCCCTGAGTTCAGTCCCTGGTTACACACACACACACACACAAGAAATAAGGGAGAGAGGAGAGAAAACATCTTTAGGTTGGCATTTGCAATTAAATACAAAACTGAAATTTGGTTTTGATTTTACAACTGAGGATTCTGGCAGTGTATAAAGGTTGCTGCTATGTACATTTGTATGACTAAAATAGTCTTTCATACATTTAGTTTGTGTGAGGAAAAGGAAATGATATGCTGTCTTGATTGTCCATAGACATGTCCTTTTGATTAAATTTACACATCTTAGGGCTGGGGATTTAGCTCAGTGGTTCCACCTCCTGCCTCACAAGTGTAAGGTCCCGAGATCGATCCCTGGTGCCAAAACCACAAAATTTACACATTTTACATTACATCATGGAAAAGGGTCAAAAAGGTGTCATTACCTCTCCACACAAACCATGCTGAAGCTTTGAACTTAAACAAACAATATCTAGAACTACTCAGAGACGATATCTAGATGTGTGTAGAACTAGGAAGGACCCAGCCTGACTCAGCCTCTGCTCCAGCAGGCGTTAGCCACTGGGCCTGGTTCTCAGCCCTGCATTGGGTCACCCCAGAACATGTCCAAAATAGCTCCCGGCTATTTGACATGCTGTAGACCTGGGCTGCGGATCCTAGAGACAGTAGCTTTGTTGGTGGCAAGAATGAGGCTTTGTCATCTGTTCAAGGATGAGTGGAGGAGGGGATTTCAGAAGAAACATCCTTACCAACCTGCGTGTGCGGTGAAGGGTTGTCAGGCTCACTTAGCACAAGCCATCTACTCAATAGCGTGTAGTTGTCATTATGATGTCAGTTGACTGACTAATTAATAAATTAATTACCTTGCTACTGAGATGGTGCCCAGGCAGTCATGATGCCCCAAACCATCAATCTTCATAAGCCGGGAAATTCTAAAGTCGATATCTGTATCAGTTCTG
Organism: Heterocephalus glaber; assembly: GCF_000247695.1. Next base: position 7,268,778 of record NW_004624731.1, read on the forward strand.
TGTTTTCAGATCGAATCATTCCACAGTGAAGATTGTGCGACAGGGCAAGTGTTAATGTGTTGTTGAACTTGTTAGGAATTGTCTCACCTCTCTGCTGCTCTAGACGCAGGAAGGGAGCAGGCAAGCGGCCCAGGAGGAGGCCGTTCACGGAGCCTGTGTCTTGCTAGGGAAGCACAGAGTCATGGAGCGGTGAAGACAGGGAAGCTGACCGAACTCTGTCAGCTGATGGAGATGTGTTTTAAGGGAGGCAGCACGGTTCCCAGAATTCGGCGCATCCCGGTGATGAGTGGCCTTCAGAGACGAGAAGGGTGGGAGGTGAAATAGCCGCTAAGTTGTGCTTTCCATGAAATTTTTATGTGGCTCTGTGTATCAAGTCAGTTAATGCCCGATGTATCTGAGGGCAAATAGAAAAGCGTTTTCTTTCCTGGATATCATGTCAGTAACATATACAGGAACTTGCCTCTTCAGCTTTGGTTCATGTTGTGATTCAAAGACTTTCCAAAGTGCAACATAGCATATTGGTTTTCACGAGTCACTAATGGGCCAGGCTGAATTTTAGGAAGGGCACACTTGACACTGATCAGTCCTGCTGCTGTGGGCAGAGGAGACACCTCCTCACCCTGCAGCCCTGCCTCGCGTCAGCCTCCACCTTGGCCTCGGGGTGCTGTTTGCGTGTGGCTTCTGCCCCCTAAAGTAGAGACACGTGTGTGTGTGTGTGTGTGTGTGCGCGTACATTTCCTTTATGTAGAGATGTGATTGCAGATGTTGTTGATCAACAAGTTGCATCCAGTCAGAACTCCACAGACTTCCCCCAACACCATCTGCAGCGCCTTCACTGTAGTAAACACCTTTGCTTCCTCTGTTGGAGAAGTGCGTGGGGTTGTATAGTAATACGCAGTCATTGCTACTTCATGCTTTCACGTGGATTCAGTGTGCATAAACCCACAGGGAATCTCAGGAATCACAGGGCTGGTTACTTTTGTAAACAGACCTAGAAAGACCAACGCTGGCTGCGTGTCCCATATTAACAAAGTATGGGTCAAGTGATTTTGAAAGCAGCAATAATCACACCAATGAAAATTTCAGCAATCTACCAGCCCTCCTTGGGGCTGGGGTCAGTGTGGGGGACACCACCCTGGGGACAGCACCGCCCCAGTCGGGCCCACGGGTATCAGCTTGTCCTGCCTCCCCACACCAGCTGAGCTCCTGCCTGACACAGTGGGCGGTGTACGCCTCAGTGTTGCTGGGCGTCTGTCTTCTGGGCCCCCTTTCCCACCCCTGGGTTTTGGGGGGCCTGCTCTTCATGGGGCTCTCAGGTCTGGGCCTCACCAGAGTCCCCTGGATAAACGGGGCAGGCAGCACTGCAGCAGCAGCCACAAGGTCATTCTGGAGACCGTGGGTCCCGGCTGGGCTGCCCACACTGTGTCCCTCCATGCCTGCTTTCGGTGGGGTGTTCTCATTTGGAGAGGGAGGACTTGGCGGGACCAGGGTTGACCCATCTCCACCAAACCACAAGTCTCACATTCCACTTCAATATTTTATAATTTGCATCAAATTATGAGTTACTCAGGAAGATGCTTTATCATTTCCAACATTTTATGCTTTATTACTTATTTCCAAATTAATTGCAGTGCAGATAGAGGATAAGGACTTTAGCAGATATTGGTTCTTATAAACCTGTGGAGGATCCCTCTCTTCCTCAGTGTATGTGCAAAGGGATATGTACTCTACGCCACTGGTACTGATGTTTGTATCGAACATGTATTCACTTGCACATATGTGTGTTTTCTGTGTCATGAATGTAGTACCTGCATGTTTTAGTATCTTCAGCACCTACCTGTATCCAAGTCCTTAGCTCTGTTTTGTTTTCTATCAGTCCACATTTGCATCAATAATGCTCCCATCCCTGGTGTGAAGCTGGTTCCTGTACAGAGCATCTCAATCCCTTTTCTTCTCCTCTCCTCCCCTTCCTCATCCCTGCATCCAACTCTTAGTCTGCTTTCCCTTTGGGGTCAGTCTGTCTCCCTGCCTCCTTTTGTTGTTTCTTTTGCTCTTTGTTTACCCTTTGGGTTTCTCGTATAGGAGAAACCATGTGATATTTAAGCTTGTGTATCTGCTCTATTTCATTGAATATTATGGTCTCAAAGTGCATTCATTTTCCTACAAATGAACCAATTTTAGCTTTTTATGGCAGAGGAGTACTCCATTGTGTGTAAATATCACATTTTTTATCCATTGTTTTGTTTTGTTTTGTTTGGTTTGGTACTAGGGATCGAACTCGGGACCTTGAGCTTGCGAGGCAGGTGGTGGAACCACTGAGCTAAATCCCTGGCCCTGTTTTGTATTTGTAATATTGTAGATTTTGTCTCCTTAACTGTTTCTGATAGGAAAAAAGTATTAAAATTGAATATAATGATATTTCTCTTTATGGTTATAGATGTCTTACCTAGTTTCAGACTCTGCTCTTAGATATATATATAAAATGTTCATGTTTTGTTCTTAGTAGACTTTACTTCTTGTGAATGGAATTGAAGGAGTGGAGTTGTCTTCCTTTATTTGTGGATTTCTCACTGCTAGTGTGTAGAAATCCACAGATTTTATATACAGTGATATTGTGCACCGCAGTCTGGCTAAGCTCGTTATTTCTAACGATTGTTTTTGTGGGCACCTTGGGGTTTTCAGGGTAGAAAGTCATGTGATCTGCAAGTTGACATAGTTCACTTCCTTCTCTCCTGTTTGCTTTTCTCTCTTGATCGCCATGGCCTCCAGTGCAGTGTTAAATGAAGTCACAGAAAGCCCGGACTTGGTCCTGGTCTCGGGAAGCACAGTAGGATGGTGGGGGTGGGCTCCTCATAGATGCCCTCTAGCACTGGCAGTGAGGCGATTCCTAGTTTGGGGTGTGTGTATGGGGGGGTTCCACTGTGTCAGGTTTTTTTATAGTTCTTTTTCCTGCAACTTTGTATTTGTGGGAAATTTTACTTGTTATACTGCTGGATTCGGTTTCCTAGTATGTTTGAGAACTTCTGTGTCTATAGTCAGAAGAATTATTGGTCTGTAGTTTTCCTGTCTTGTGATGAGTTTGCCTGTTCAGTATTAGGATACTAGCTCCAAGGAGTAAGTGGGGAAACACTTCTATTCCTTTTCTTTTCTCTCTTTCTTTCTTCTCTTTTTCTTTTTCTTTTTTGCACTAGTTTGTTGAAAACTAGTACTAACTCTTCTCGAAATGTTTAGCAAAATTTAATCGTGTTTTCCATACGCAAACATTTTTACTGTTCAGACTTGCTCTTCATCTTATGCCAATTTTGGGTGTTTATGTCGTTCAAGAACTGTGTCTATTTCACCTCAATTTTCTAATTTGTTGGCATATAATTGTTAAAGTAGTCCTCTGTAATCTTTAAAGTTTTTCTCCGTAAGCCCCTGTTTAATTATCTTGTGACTCTTGATCCATTAGTTATTTAGAAACATGTTTAATTTCCACATATTTGTAAATTTTCCAAATAATGACAAGCTTGGTTAATGCAGCTTTTCTGGGAAACTGAGTCAGGTTAGACCTTGGCCAGCTCCTGACAGGCGACTTCTCTACCCCAGACACAATGTGTGCCCTCTAGTGGCAAAGGTGGCTCCTTTCACAGATGCCCTGATTGCCTCCATCTTTTCAAAGAGAGAGAGAGAGAGAGAGAGAGAGAGAGAGAGGAAGCGGAGAGGAGAGGGGAGGGGAGGGGAGGGGAGGGGAGAGGAGAGGAGAGGAGAGAAGAACCTTGGCTTGTGAATACAATTGGTTACTTTTGGTATTTTGAAAAAGTTGATTTTTGACAGTTTTACTTTTTGGAAGGAGCACACTTTGGAGAATCTTTGTCTATTTTTCTGAGCACTCCAGCAGGTTTTAGGATGACTCATCACCCAGAGGTTTCCAGATTGATAAATTTTGTATTTCTGGGAGGAAAATTTGACATGCAGAGCCCCTTAACTCTTACACATCTTGTTAAAATATGTAGTCAAAGTGATGGTCGTGCCTTGGAGAAGAAGACTGAGGACAAAGAGACGCCATTCCTGGAAAGGAGCTGTCTCCCGCTGAGGGGTAGGCAGAGGCTGCAAGGACAGACCAGGGCTTGGGGGGCACAAGTCAGTGTGAGTTAGAGCAGCAGAGATCTGTTGCAAGGACAGCAAAGAACTTTAGTTTTTAGTTTAAAAATGAAACGAAGATTATTAAAGTAATGTAGCGCGTTTTATGTTCATCAAAGTTCGGCTTGGGAAGGTGAATGTGCACTTGTCTTCCAGCGAGTCCAGAGTGGGCCGGTGCCCATAATCAGACCACAAAGCAGGAGTGTGCCTCGATGTGGCGACGCTGTGTCCTCTGTGACTGAACACAGGGTCTGACAGCTGAACCGAGCCCAGCCTAAGCAGGAGCGGGTCTGGGCGGCGTGGGAGAAGTGCGTGGGCTTGCGTTCAGGGCGAGCGTCCTCGCGTGGCTCCCTCCGTATGCATACGGAGTGTCTCATACAACGAATGCTTGGCCGGCAAGGGCCTTGCTTACCGTAGAAACAAGAAGTGGGTGCGTTATTCCATTCCTGGACTCGTTACAGTGTAGAATGTCCTGTGTAGAATAGCGGGAAAGCGTACATTTGAGTATCCTGGCTTTGTTGTTGGCCACGGGCGTCACTTTGAAGGAATCTGTCTCTTCCGCCTCTGGTTTCCCCTTAATTTCAGGAGGAGTCTGAAATGGACATGGACACGGACATGTGGACAACTTGTAAATTCTCTATTTTCTAATGAAACTAAATATCTAAAATGTTTTAGCAGCTACGGTCTATATGTTTTCTCACTGTGTTTATTTATTAGAAGAATGTGTTCGTGGTACATAATGAATAATTCATCTCCTGGAATCGATCCTTTCCCTTCGTATTTAAACACCGGTGTGGAGTCCCACTGCACAGTGCCAGGAGAGGAGATGAGCAAGGATCCCAGGGTTGGTTTTCTCGGTGTTTTGTGGTTGTGGAAGGCTGGGCAGGTCATCTCCTTTGATAACAACCTCAGTGGGGGATCCGTTATGTTTTGAGAGAGTTTTTTCAGAACATGTTAGAAAGTACATTTCTGCCTTCACAGGCAGGGAGTAAAACCGGTCTTGTTTAACCATTTTGTCTTTCTGAATCAGGTAGAAAAGGAAGAGGCAGACTGAACATAGTGGGGTGAAGGAAAAAATATAAATCAATACATTTTTCTATATGAGCATATGTGTTACCTTTCACACTTATTACATTTTTCCTCCAGACTTTTGGATCATTTTATTTTTCCTTTTTCTGTGCGTATCGGGTTGTTTCAAGGTTGACTTTTGTTGCAGACTTTAGTTTTACTTGACATTTATTGAAGATCCTTGTGGGCAGCAGAATAATTTGCCCGCTAGCCATCTGGGACTCCACTTGCAGACTTTCTGACTCAGTAGCTTTTCCCAGAGTCTGCCACTTTAGACAAAGAGCACAGCGGGGGATGCCCCTGGCTGCTCCCCACCTGCAGCCTGCGCATTCACATGTAGATGAGCTGAGCCTGGACTCCCAGGCCTTCCAGCTCAGAGGCTGGAAAGGGTTGTCCCTAGCAGGCCATGCTCTCCAGGTCTGAGGTCCGGCCTGGAAACAGCACCTCTCTACCTCAGCCTGTGCTTGCAGACAGTGGAGCTGGGCTGTGCCTGCCGTGAGGACCACAGCGCCCCTCTCTGTGCAGCGGCCCTGTGTGTGGCCCCAAAAGCCTGAGCAGAGACAGCAGCCAGCATGCTCTGAACAACTCCTGGACCAGGAAGCTGAGAGTCAGACTTGGCCCTCACATTTCTGCAGTGGCCTACAGAATGATCAAAGGAAGTGCTTTTTATATTTAATTACTTGTTCTAGATTTTCATTTAACTAGCTTGGTATTTCAAAAATACTTTTGTTAGAATGATGTTTTAAACGTACTTTATGAATCTGAAATTAAAATATTTATATTTTATGGCATCATCCCATTATAATTTAGCATGCTATTGCTAATAGAATTTTTGTCTGAAAAGTATGTTGAATGTAGGTAGCATAGAAAGTGAGGATAAACTACTGACTGCTGAACATCACTGAATATAGTATATCCCCAGTTTGTAACATTAAACTCAGGAAACTATAATTGGCATTCTTTCTTACTTTTCTACATTAATTATATCCAAAATAATGGTAATTTTATTTTCAAGACTTTTTGGTAACAAGAGTTTAAAAGCATAATTTCTAAAATGTAAAAAAAATGATGACAGGCTAGAAATATTACTTATCATAGAACATTAAAAATAGCAATTGGTTTATACTTAGAATTTAATGAAATTACATGCAAATGAATTAATCTTCTATATGTTAAATGAGTTTAGAATGGCATTTATGGTTTTAAAATAATTTAAAATTTCCAATTGCAGGCTGGGGATTTAGCTCAGTGGTTATGCCACCTGCTTCGCAAGTGCAAGGTCCCGAGTTCAAACTCTGGTACCAAAACAATAAAAATAAATGAATAAATAAATAAAATTTCCAATTGGTCCAGAACATATAAGAAAAATATAACTTCTGACCTGCTAGATGTCAAATGTGTAGAGTTCATGGTCCCACAACATTAAGGGATGCAGTTGTGAACCGAAGGAGGAAGTGAGAGAGCTTTATTGGAAATAAAAGAGGAAAGAATAGCTCCTGGATTTCCAGGAGGGGTCCAGAGTGGGCGGCCACTCACTGAGAGCCTTGGTCAGGGGTGATTTACACAGCAAAGTCACAGTATGGGTACAGCGTGGGCCGCACTGGCGTCCACCCATAGGGCTACAAGTATAGCTGCTTAGCTGGTATTGATCCAATAGGGAGCGGGTCACAGAGCAAGGGTGCACAGAAAGAACAAAATCATGGGAGGGATGGGCCCCGATGCCCTGGTCGTCCCCTACTGGGGCGGCTGACTCCGTCTGCACTTCCTGGACCAGGTGGTGCTAATATACTGCCTGCCCCTCAGGGAGGCCTAGAGGCCTGGCCACTGCATCTCCATGTTGGGGCCTGGTGGTCTTCACTTCCACCCCCGCAGCCACAATTCTGATGCCTTTTGTTTTCACTGACTTCCTTAAGAACCCAGCCCCTCCCTGGCTGTACATTAATTTCTATCTAACTTAGCTGGCTATAATACTGAGAAAAGGAACCATATTTTGGAACAGAAATCTAGGGGGTTTTTAACAGCAGTATAAAGGGCTTATTGCGGCTGCGTGGATCACAGACTAAGATGAGAACAGGGAATGCATCGTGGCTTGAATCATTGCTGCAATTTGATTGTCCTGGTGATGGGGGGTGGCGTGGATTCTGTGGCCAGCAGAGATTTAGCTTGGGGGAGTAGAGGTACAGAGAAGGGCAGGGCCTGTGTGATTAACCAGTAGCCTGTCCTCTGTAGTTGGTGAAGAGATGACTGCCTTGCTTGAACACCCAGCAAGGGTCACAGCTGCTCTTGGACTAAATCTAAAACCGAACAGAGGGTAGGAGGCCTTGCCGTGTCAGCTCCCCTCTCTTCTGCCTGGCTCCTGCCCTCGTGTCCGGGGCTCCGTCCCAGCCACGCTGACCTTCCCGGGCTCCTGCTGTCTGCACACCTCCCCTCCACCAGCTTCACCACAGTCCTCGGTCCCTTTGTCTTCACTCCTGCAGATGCCAGCTGTGCGGTTACTTCCGCTCAGATGTCTGTCGTGGCAAGGCTGTCAGAGTGGGGGGTCCCTTTGTCTTCACTCCTGCAGATGCCAGCTGTGCTGTTGCTTCTGCTCAGATGTCTGTCATGGCAAGGCTGACAGAGTGGGGCGTGCTCTGTACCCTCTGGCTGCCCTTTGCTGCTGCCCTGCCCTCATCAGGCTATGAGCATGGCCCTTGGTACTTGTCCATCCACTACGTGCACACTGTGCTGGCTGTGTGGGTGTGGCGCCCTGTTCCTTGCCTGTGGACCTGCTCACGTCACTGTCTCCTAAATTCTGTTCTGATTTTGTGAATGTGCTTGTTATTGTTACCTTGATGATTCTGATGGTACATGTTCTGTTAGCCTTCCATCACTGTGAAAAAAGACTTGAGATAAAACAAAATCTTATAAAGTGGAAAGGTTTATTTTGACTCACGGTCTCAGAAGTTCCAGTCCACATGTGGATGGTTGGCATCCTTGTTTTGGGATCTGTGTTGCTGAACATCAGTGCAGAGAAACACAGTAGCGCAAAGCTACTCACCTCATGGTGGCAAGGAAGCAGAGAGAGGAAGGGGCCAGGGTCCCAGCATCCCTTTCCAGCCATGCCCCATGACCTCACTTCCTTCCAAGGCCCTGCCTCCTAAAAGTTCCGCCCCTCCAAGTAGCACAGCAGGCTGGGACCAAGGCTGTAGCATATGGGAGACTTCTGAGATCCAGACTGTGACACAGGTTAGACATGCTTAGAGAGCCTTAATGCAGTATTGACATTTCCTTTTGCAATTTTGATTACTGGTTTTTAAGCTTTCATTTAATAAAGCAAAATACAATTTTTATAGAAATTTTAAAAATAGATATAATCAAAAGGAAACACTGAGAAACCTGTAATTTGATACAAAGGGGGCTGTATTTTTGAAAATTCCACAGTAACCATTATTTTTATACAATCTTATGCATCTTTATAATTGTCCTTTAGGATACAGTATTTTTAAAGAATTTCCACAGTAAAAGATACGTAATATTCCAAGGTTATTGATACATATTGTCAAATTGCCCTTCATACTGATTTATCTTCATCCCACGGGATAGGAGAGTGTTCATTTTCTCTATTATCAAAGCTGAGTATTTTAATTTTTAATGCTCTGTACAAACCCAATTTGTATCTTTTTATGGGCTAATAGTCTGACCATCAGTCCTACTCAAGTCTGAAAATAAAGAGCAAACTACTTTAAAGATTATCTTTTAAAATAATACATAACTGAGTTACCAAGAAATTTAAGGACATTTTTAGAGGTTAAAAAACAAGACAAACTAGGAATATGATTGCGGACAGGTTGGGAGGAAGCCGAAGGAGCGCTGGCTGACCCCTGAGAACTTCCAGTGGTAACGTCTCCTCCACACAGGGGGCCAGACAGTGGCGCAGCGCCACACTGTGAGCATGTGTGAGAGACCCACATCAGCTTCTCATCCCCTGACAGCTGCCTGTTCAGTGGAAAGTGGACCAGGACAAGGGACATGTTCCACAAAAAGAAAGAAAATATTTGGCTGTGTTGCCCTTAGCCCTAGGTGGATTGAGGAAAGTAGTGTTTTCTACAAGTGAAAACTGTAATCAGCACCAGAATTCACACTCCCCCAAGCACGTGTTGCTTAGAGGTGGTTGGCCGGTAGGTAGTGCCCGGTACCTGGTGGTCACAGCCCTTAGTCCAATCTTGAAGAATGTGACCACACCTCATGCCCCAAAGAATCCTCAGTGACAGCATTTCACACACACACACACACACACACACACACACACACACACATATACACAATCACAATACATGGAAGGAAACAGGAAAACATTAGCAGAATAAAAGGTAGAGTAATATTCACAACATTTTAGAAATTGGAATTGCAGATACAGAGTATTAGATAAGTATATTAAATAAGAGTTAAAAATGTGATTAAGAAATAATTGACTACAAAAATGACCAGTTTGTCTTTTAAAAAGACCAAATAGAACTTCAGGAAATTAGAAATTAAAAATCAAAATTAAAAACTCCGGGTGTAAAGTAAATGGTACATTAAAAACAGTGAAATGAATATTGGTAACTAGAAGAAAAATGCAGAAGAAATTTCCAGCCCTGAGCAGTGTCCCCGCCCGGGGAGAGAGGAGAGAAACTGGCCTCGCCTGATACCGGGCAGTATCCCGGGCGGGGCCAAAGGGAAGCCTGACCTGCCCACAAAGTTCACAGCAAGTGGGACTTGCGCGCTCAGACATAATGGACGGTGGGAGGAAACATCCCCACCTAGAGGACTCATAGTTCTCTGTAGAATATTAAAGAGAAAAGGATCTAAGAAAAGACGCACAGAGAGAAGAGACAGATGGAGTGACAGAACAGCAGCTGACTGTCCACCCATCAGAGGAGGCCTCCAAGAGCTCTGGAGAAAATGATCCCAGCCCCAGTTGTGTGCTCAGCAAAACTGTCTCTCAAGGAACACATTATCCCACTGACAGGCTAAACAAAGTGAAAAACTGCTTCTTTGAAAAGACTATCAAAACTGACAAACTTCTAGCAAGAAAAAAAGAGAACAAAAACGATGAAATGAAAGAGGACTCAGTTAAAGGTGCCAAAGGGTTATTCAGTTGATAAGCAAATAATGCACAGGTCCTTCTGAACAATTACCCTTCTGAAAAAAACTATTGATATAAATTAAATGTGGTCTAAGTAAGTGGGAGATATGATCTGCAATTTAACAGATGTTCTCAAATTGACAGACAAATCATAGGGAGACCAAGGTAGGGGAATCTTAACAACCAGATGTTAAATTTTTTCTAACACTATTGTACAATTTAGTATTCTGTAGGAACAGATAAGCTGATTGTGCCCCAGGTAATAGAGAGCAATGAGAAAAGGGAAAATTCGCAGACAACATTGGACCAGTTGGACAGCAAAATTGTTTCCTATTGTAAATCAAACACAAAAATGAAAAATAAAATTATTAAAGATTTTTAAATGTTGTACAAAACCATAAACTTTTTCACTTCCTCTGGGTAGCAAATATTTCTTTAAGAAAACACAAAAGATATAATCTTAAAAGTGCTTCCTAAATTTGAGAGCATTAAAAGAGGAATTCAATGTTCATCACAAAACACTATATAGTAACGACTAGTCACAAGTAGGGAAAATGTATTTGGAACACATAACCAACAAAAGGTTATTTCCCAAATAAATAATATGGAATCAATATGAAAGAGAAAATTTATGAAGAGGCATAAATAAGTACAATATATAACAAAAAGAGGCCAATGAAATGAAATGTTGCAATGATAGTAGTAATAAAGAAATTTAAATTAAAAAGGACACTGATTTATATTGCTCGTGTTAATAAAAGATGAGAAAGCCTGTGTTAGTGAATTAAGTGAAGCAGTGGAAGTGGTGTATGCATTGCTTCTGCGATTGCCGGTTACCAGTGGGCGCAGCCAGTTGTGGTAACAAGGTGGGGTTGGTGGGGAAGAGGTGCAGCTCCCAAACCTGCTAGAACCTGAAGCACGAGTTCGTGTTCTCCAAACCCGAAAGATGAATTCTAGGAACAATGGAGGTTCAGAGTAGGAACAGTTTACTGAGAGAAAGATAGCTTCTGTCTACGAGAGACAGAGGGGGAACTGGAAAGTGGGTTGCCTGGGACCTGTTTCCCAGGAAGATTTTATGTAGCAAAGCCAGGAGGTGAGGCAGGTACAGAGTGGGACAAAACTGTAAGACCCAATGAAAAATGACAAGGTGGACATGAGGTGGGACAAAACCATGACCAACCAATGAGATTACAAGTGCAGTCACCCGGTAACATTGATTCAATGGGAATCAAGTGGGAAGACAAGTCACAAGGTGAGGTGGTATGCAGCCCAGTGAGTGGTCAGGGCCTGCTCTGGATTTGGGGTAGGCGCCTGCATCCCTGACCCCATGCTTTTGTCACTCCCATCGTGTGCAACTGCAGGAATGAAATGGTACACTTGATTTTTTTACTTTTCTCCCTTTTGTATTGGTGTATGCTTGTGAAGCATCATAAATACCCTCGCCTGGAGGAACTGTTGCATACAGAGCCACATCCAGTCTGGACCCCCATTCTTCAGAGTCCTTCCTGCCTGAGCTGCTTGGTCCATGTTGTGTTGGCGGTCGCGCCTGCTGCATGTGTGGCGAGGGTCGCACTGGTTCCTCCTTTTCCCTGAATATCTCTCTGTTGCAGCATTTTTACGTAGCCTGTTGTGGGTGGGCATCTGTCTGTAGTTTGGAGGAATTATGAACAATGGTACTGCACAGCTTGGCCCGTGTGTTTTGGTGTGCAACATTTTGGTTTCACATCGATGGGTCTGAAAAAGACTAAAATGTGCTTTACATGTTATTTATGTTATTAAGCATTACACAATAAAATAATGTAGGAAACCATCTCTGCCAGATTAGTGTGGAGCATTATCTTTTCTTCTTTGATTACTACTTATGGTAAGCACTTTCCATACTTTAATTTAAATATTGCTCTTTGTGAACTGCCATTGATGCTCTTTACCCGTTTTTCAGTTTGTATGGCATGGCTTATTACTGACTTGCAAAAAATCTTTTATTAATAATTATATAATCCTTGCAGTATTGTGGGAAAAGATGCTATTTATGCTTCCCCACTTTTTACTATTTACAATTTTAATTTTAAAATCTTTTATGATTATGAAATAAAAATATCACTGTACAGATTTCAGAAAATCAAATCAATAAACAAAAACTCTTCAAATATAAACAAAGACCAAATTAATTCTCTCTTCTCAGGTAACTACTGATAACATTTTGGCGCACATCTTGTGTGTGCTTGTGTTATGTGTGACAACATTATAAGGCATTCTTTATGGACACACATCATTTTACAAAAGGGTTTTTCATGCCATCTTATTTTTAGCGATTAACCTGGGTTACATTACCATTTAAAAACATTTAAAAGCTGTCTCACTGTGTAAGTATGCAAACTGTGGATTCACAGATACATCCTGGAAGCTATGCAGCAGCTGGAGGAGCAGTGTGGAAAGCTTCCCTTCGGGCAGAGCCTGTGTGCGGGGGACCACACGGGGTGCTTCACGCAGGCCTGGTCACAGCGCCAGGCCGGGCAGACGGGGTGGTGTGAGGTTAGGAGCAATCAGGGGCCCCGTGACTGAGCAGGGTCAGAAGCAAATTCGGGGACCTCACTGCGGCAGTCTTGGGGTCTCCAGAGTGAGTGTTGTGCTTTGTCTTCCCCATTGATCTGATATTGGCTAACATTTAGGTTACTTCCAGTTGTTTAAAATTTTAAACAAATTTGAAAGAACCATCATGTTAAAATAATTCCCCAGTTTTTAGAGATATTCAAACTGTTGGTCTCTAATTTTCAGCACCTTTCTTTCTCGCATGTCCCTGACTGGCTGGAAGGCAGGAGTTATATCAAGGGACAGTACCTGCCTCCATCTTACTCTGGAGGTCTCGTTCAGACTTAATGGGGGACAAAGACTGTCAGGAAAAATAAAGCAGTTTTCAAAGAACATTTGTACATTGAATATTTAATTTAGAAAGAAATTTTAATAGGCAATAACAAAACGTTGATAGGTCTTGTCTTAGCTGTATGTAAATCTTCCTTTTTATGCCACATTGACATTATAGAACCTTTAATATAGCAGCTTACTTAATGAAACAAGAACTTTGACACACAGGTGCTTTTGCTTCGCAGGCCGCGTGTGCCGAGTCCTGCCCAAGGCCCTTTAACGTCTTGCCTGTGAAGACGAAGTGGAGCAGCATTGGCTTCCACGTTCTTCTGTTTGATCTGGAGAACCTCGTGGAACTTCTGCTGCCCACTCCACCAGAGCACGCCGGCCCCTCGGGCTCCTTCCATGGCAGCCAACTGCTGAGGAGAGCCCGGAGCACGGTGGGCAGGAAGACGCTGACCTCGAGGAGGAGCGGAGCTGCCTGTTCCCCAGAGCCCCAGGCCCCACCGGCCGCTGTGGGCCTGGCCCAGGGCAGGGACGCCATCACCTTCCTGGAGGAAAGCGAGGGCGTTAAATGGCAGAGGAAGACGAAGAGCTCCCGGAAGACGCAGCCTCAGCCGGCACAACAGGTGAACGCCAGCCTCATTCTGGACACCGCGAAGCTGTTCCTATCCTGCCTCCTGCCCTGGGGCGTGGATCCGGAATTGGACCGCCTCTGCACCAGGCACCTCAACATCCTGAAGCTTCAGGGACCAGTTTCTCTAGGCCTGGCTTCCAACCAGGACCACTTCTCACTAATGCTGCCAGGAGGGAATTTGTGCAGCCTGGAAACGAAGACAGAGTACTTGAGGGTGAATTTATTTTCCAGAAAAGTTTTGGACTTGTCAAATAAATACACAGCCACTCTGCCAAGCCAGTTGGGAACATCAAGAGGACTGGAAAATGATTGTGATTTTTTGCAAGAGTCCAACACCATCACTTATTTATTGAGCAGACTATTTTTAGTTAATAAGTTAGTTAATATGCCTTTAGAATCGGCCTGTAAAATTGACAGGTAAGACACACCTACAGGCTTTGACTTTTCCAATTTGGGGCATTGTGCTATATTCAGCTCTCTAGTCGTCCTTCCTTCCCATTTTCCTTCCTTCCTTCTTTCCTTCCTAACCTTCTTCCCTCCCTGCCTCCCTTCCTTGTGATGGGGATAGACAGCAACTTCTTTAGTTCAAAACACATTTAAGAAAATCTTCCCTTTACTTCTTTGGGATTATAGAATAATTTAGCAATGCATTCATGTTTTAAGATTCATACATTTGTTCAATAAATATTCATTGTTATATACCAGTCACAGGGCTAGACAGGTCATGAGTCATAGACAGACAGAAATGTACATGTGTGTATAAACACCATGAAATCCTTCATACCTGATATGAATTAAGAATGCACAAAGAATATTCAAATAAATGCGTATAATGACATATCTCATACATTCTTGGGAAGGAAATGTTTGAAGGTTTCATATCTCCAGTCATACTGTTGAGTTTATTTGGGTATAGACTCTCCAGTAGTGCAGTATGGGAAGTAGTTTAGTAATAATGATAGCTATTGCTGTTTGAATGTTTAATATTTGCTAGTCACTGTCTAATATCTTTACATACATGATTTTGTTTAATATGCACAGCAAGGCTGGGGCATAAGTACCATTCTTTTGCTTATTGTACAGATGAGGACCTTGAAGCTTATGGAGAGAAAGAGACCCCAGGTTAACTCAGCTCCTGCGGTTGATACAAGAGTGGTCCCCATCTAGTCCCAGAGCCTGGTTAGTTGCTGACCACTGCTCTGTGTGGTTCCTCCTTTTTCATAGTTTTCCATGGTCTGATGTTAAGGGTTGAACTTGGGTCACTAAGTGCTCACTTAACAAACCAAGTCGCCCGCAGTACCCCCAGGAGACACACTTTAGCATTATGATTTGGATGGCATATCACCCAACAAGAACTGCAGTAGAATGAGGGGTGGCAAAACACTGGTAGTTCAAGTAAGCGGTGAGGCAGTCAAGGTAAAGAGAAACCTCAGGGTGCGGCGACCCCAGCGGAAGCCTAGGTCAGGCGCCTGTGGCAGGGTAGGGACAGTCCTGGTCTCTACGGGGCTCCACTCCACCAGCCCGTGCCAGGTGCCAGGCGGAGACAGAGCTCTGGCCTGCAGGGAGCCTGCAGCTCAGCGGAAGCCCCTGGGCTTGTGCAAGTCAGCGTTAGGCTTCTGTCCATCCCACTGCTCCTGGGTCATGCACACTTTAATTTTCAGTTTTCAGGCCCTAATAAACAGCAGACTGGAAGACTTCTATGATTCAAATATGCAGCTTTCCTTTATTTTCTTTCCCTTTGTTTCTTTTCTGTTTTCTTTTGCTCATTTTAAGGGCTTAATTCTATTTTTTTAAAATTTCAGATGGGTGTTTAGTTAACCTCAGTGAAAATCACACAGCACCAAAGTGTGGGGAAGCGCGGTGGTCCTGGAGTCAGAACCTGGCCCGGCCCCACCTTGTCACCTGGGTGTGTGACTCCGCAGTCCCTGGGCCTCGCAGCGAAGCCTCCCTGTCCTCATTCACAGAAGGAGCCCTGTGGGGTGGGCGTGGCCAGGGTTTCTCCCGGCCACCGGAGCTGAGGGTGGGGGCCATTTCTCTTGCTGCCTATGATCCACAGAGCTGACCTGAGACTGAGTGGCGTCCACTGAGGTTTCCCCTCAAGTCAGCCCTGTGCAGGGCGGACAGGAGGCCACAGTGCCCAGCACACCTTCCCGTGAGGGGCCTTTAGGTGGTCGCCCTGCATGAGTCAGTTCTTTAGAAAAACTCTCCACTGAAACACACAGGTGGCTCAGTGATGATGTGAGGACACTAGGCTGCCTGTCTAAGGCCTTAACTTCAAACTTGAGCTGTGGTTCCGCCCCATTTGTCTTTTTTTGAAAACTCTAAACAGTATGTGTTGGACTTGTCATACCAATCCTTCCAACACGCTCAGCCCTGCCACTAACCTCTTACTGAGTCTCAAGGGCTCAGAAGCCATGGTAGGCGGGGAGGCAGGAAGGAGACAGGTGGCCTGAGACCATCTGACAGTAGCTGGAGACCCCTGTGACCCTGGGAAGCCTGATGGTAGCGGGACGACTCCTTGGTGAATGTCAGCGCATTGTGATTCAAGCATTTGTGGCAGTGGCTGGAAGTCACAGAAATGCCTGGCAAACTAAGATTTGCCATTCTATTGGGGATTATGGTTTTAGGTGGAGCAAATTGGGAACAGAGATTCAGGAAAGGGATTAATGTGGGAAATAATCCACATTCAGTTCCCAACTCTGTCAACATGGCTATGCTCCTATAGCTTCAATTTATTTTCCCAAAGTAATTTTCATACTTCTTAATTAATCTCCTTTAAATCTTTTTTCCAACAGATCCTTCAAAGTGGACTCTATACATAAGGTGAAGAGTCCTGTGAATGATATTTTGAATATTTCAAGCTTCTATGGTTATGTAAGAAATGGTAAGGAATTTACAGGCACAGATATGATCTGATTTATTTTTCCTATGAAAGAAAAAAATTAATATTTCTATAACTGGATAGCAGTGCTAAAATAAGTAACATCATATAAAGATAGATTTCATCATAGGGATTTTTTTAAATGCCTGAAAATCTGAAACTTCAACAAAGGAAATATATGGGCATTAAATTAAGACCATATGTAACTTTTTACAGTTTGTTGCACTAAAGTCTTTATTACCAAACACAGGATTATTATATTAGATCATTTTATTGCTATTTCAGAAGATGGCTTTTCTGAGTAGCAGCTAAAGTTCTCATGGAGGACCTCAGTGTTCTGGTTTTCTTTCCACACCACTGGCTAATTCATCTCCCCACCTGCCTGTCCACCTCCGGCCTCTGGCAGGTGACAGTTCTGTCATTCCACGTGCTCTCAGAAGCCCTGTCACCCCTTTCTACCTTCCCTTCCGCTCCTGCCCCACACCCAGAAGTGGCAGCTGCACCATGCTGGTGAGCTGCTGTTTGCTTTTCATCCTCCCCCAAGTTGCATTTAGTTCTTTAACCCACCGTCCTTGACAAGGAAAGTTGGCTCCGATTTCCACCTCGTATTAAGGCTCTAGCAGCACAGTAAGTGTGCATCGAAAGAGCCCCGGATGCCAGTGAGCAGCTGCGGCTGAATCTGACCCTGAGCTTCCACAGCTGAGCCACAGTGGACAGCGAGTCAGGGAGGACAGAAGAGGACCAAAGGGAGCACTCTTCCCTTGTGCTCCCGGAGCGCTGGAAACAGGATTTGAGAATTATAGTGGCTCCATCCTACTTGTTTTCTGCGGTTTTTAGTTTTTTTCACATTCATAGTTTATGATCCTTCAGAAAAAAATGATGAGTGGTCATGTTTTTTTCAAATATTTCTTTCGTATTCTTGATTTGTATGATATCCAATACCTTCTAGCCTGTTTCCCTTGACTATTAATATAAAAATATGTAAGTACATGGGTATATAAATGTATCAATCAGATATGTCAAAAACATACTGGACAGATGCTAATTTAAATATTGATGCCACAATGGCAAACATATATTAATCCATTAATTTAAATAGACGATTACCGTAGCAACTTTCCCACCAGCAAAATCCCCATAATTCTCCCTTTCTGCTTCCCAGGATGTGACATCTAGATGAAAAACTTTATCCACCAGAAAGTCTTCATCGCCAGATTTTCATTTTGATGATTACACGTGCATTTTAGTTCACGAAAAGGCACGTGGTGCTTTGTTGTGTGGGGAGTGTCCGGCTCTCCATGGACAGAGCCCCACTTCACTCTTAAAATTTCACACTGATCATTGAGGCAAACAGGTAGAAAGGATACTCAAGAGGGAAACTTAAAAGAAACAATGCCTGACAGAATGGGTCAGATGACTCAGTAGGACTTCACCTATGGATCAGAGCGTTTTCTGGGTAAGGGCAAAGCAGAGGAAGGAAGTCTGATTGCACATGTGTGGCACACTGATGCATGCAGGCCTGAACTGCAGGAATTGTTTGTACGAGGGAGGATTGGAGAGTGTTCCAGTGATCTACCCTAGGCTGGAGAAGAGGTGCAAAGACGGGTTGAAGGTGTGAGGGTGAAGGAGGCCGGACGGGAACTTGCATTAGTGTAACTTTCTGGACACTGACAGAGCGTGGATGCCTGCCCCACCCCGGACCTACTTCCTCCAACTCGGGAGCCAACAACCTGGGGTGTTGCCCTGGCCATGTTGTGAAGCTCTAGATGTGAATGTGTCCTGTGCATTTCTAGGTCAGAGCGACTGTCCGGTTCCTGAGGCCGACCTTTCCCTTGTGAAGTTGATCTCTTGCTGGCGAGACCAGTCCGTGCAGGTATGGGTTCCTTCGTGCTCAGGAAGCTACTGGAAGTTCTTTGCTGCCTCGGCTCTTCTAGCCCCTTCCCCGGAGGTGCACATTCACAACCTCTCTTGTCCTCCCCTGTGGCGTCCCCAGGCTCCCTCCCCTGTTGATGCCTGAAGCAGGGTCAGGATGGAGAGACCCGAAAGGTCGCACAGGTTGGGCCCATGGGGCGGGTGGCTCATGCCTTCGCAGGTAGCTTCTTCTTGCCTGACAGAGTTTCAGCTGGAGGCAGAGTTGTCTGTTTTTTCATTTCAAAATGTGCCCGGACATGGAGGCCCCTTTGGTTGGGATTTTGTTTACGTGAAATCAGAAGCATTCTTCCATCCTGAGAATTCCTGATCTGGGAGCTGATTTTGAGAGCTGGTTTCTTCAGTGTCCAAGTCCCTCTTCCTCTTCTAAAGCTTCCTTGGGTTCTGGAACTTGCTGCAGCTTCGAGCGTGGCACAGTAAATACCTGTCTCTGACTAAGTAACTTTTGAGGGGAATTTCATTCTGCTTCATAAGCTTGATGAATATCAAATCTGTAAGATAACATGGCAGTAACTTCAATTACAGATGGTTATTCTTGGGTATAGGGAAACAAAGAAAGTTAAGTTGACCCCCTAAGACCAAATACCCACGGTTGGGATGACAGTGGAGAACTGTCGCCATGGCCCATGAGTTTCCATGGGATTGGCCACGCTACAGCCTCATTTCTTTCTTTCTTTTTTTTTTTTTTTTTTGGTACCGGGGATTGAACTCGGGACCTTACACTTTCGAGGCAGGCGGCAGAACCACTGAGCTAAATCCCCAGCCCTCCAGCCTCATTTCTCATCATTCCTCCACCCCATTTTTATCCTGCTGTGGTCTCCTTGGCTTTCTTTGTGTTTCTGGACCAAACAGCTGGTTCATTTGCCTGGGGTCTTGCTGTACTCTCAGGCTTGAGTTTTCCTCCCTGCATTTTCTGCCCAGGTCTTTGCCCTCAATCCGTCTGGTGAGGAGGTCTGCTCTGTCCACTCAGCCACCCCACGCCTTGGCCACAGTGCCATCACTAGATCTGTTTTCCATATTGTGACTGCTTTTTGTGGAAGTGGTGCCGTGGCCTCACTTGATTGCTCATTCTCTGTCTTCTCCCTGTTGTGTCACCCTGCCGAGGGCAGGCCCTCCTTGGTCTCACTGACCCCTCTCAGGGCAGGGCTCACCTTAGCCAGCCAAGAACTGTTCAGTGAGTGAATGAACGAGTGAATGAATGGCTTTGAGACATCCTGGGTCACAATCCAGCAAACCCTAGAACATGCTGACTTAGTAGATTAGTAGTGACCTCCAAAGGGTTAAGTTTTAATGGTGAGATTTTCTTTCCCCCAGTAACTGAAGAATTTCGCAGGTGGGAAATATTCCTTAAGAAAAAGGACTGAACAGAATCCAAAGGTCTTTTGTAGGTCACTTAACATTTAGCTACATTTTGATGTAGTTTGGGCATGTTTGGACTAATGGACCTGTAAGCATCTTTGGCTCAGTGACCACGTCTGAAATGCTGGCATCAGGAGAGACATCAGCAGAGCACTTTCTGACCTCACATGTAGTAATAGCAGCTTAGTTAGAGGACTTGCCAACTCTCAAGTGCCCTTTCAGAACATCACGTTTGCAAAAGAAGAGTTTGATCGCCAATGTTACTACTTGCATTGCAGCTATTTTAGATGCTGCTTCGAGCAGAATAGAAAAATATCATTTCTAGAAAAGCAGTTCAAACCCAGATTCTGAGCTTTGAGTTTTTTACAAATGTCCCAAGCATTTGTAATTACATGAAAAACACTGTATCTCATTCAAAAAAAACATTTTCAGGTAACTGAAGCGATACAAGCTGTCCTGCTGGCTGAGGTTGAGCAGCACATGAGAAGTCTGAGGAAGACCCCAGCAGACAGTTGTCGTGTGTCCCCGGGGTGGAGAGACAGCAGGGATGGGGTGCCGGCCCTGCCTGAGGAGGACCGGCCCGAAGACCTGGAGCTGCAGCACCTCCGGAGCGCTTGGCCGATGCACTGTGAGTATGGCTTTGCAGACTGCTGGTCCTCGGAGTCCCGCTCTGCTTAGCTCACACTAAGACATCCTTCTGCAAGAGCCACGCCAAGGGTCATTCCTGACCTGTGCCACTGGGGATTTCTTCTCATAGGTGCAGGATTTTAAGAACTTCTAGAGTCTATTCTAATCATAAATATTTTCTAGAGCCAAAGTTTATATAACAGTGATTTGAAATTAACAGTGTTAATTGTTATAACAGTGTTTTGAAATTAAGTGATGAGAAATGAAGACAGGATTAACAGTGTTAACCTAGAAGGATGTGGATTACAAGGATACACTGATAATTATTTGTTCTTTTCGTTTGTTTTTTTTGGTACCCGGGATTGAACTCGGGACCTTGCACTTTCAGGCAGGCAGTGGAACTGCTGAGCTACATCCCCAGCCCCGTGTCCTATATTTGTTGATAATAGCCTTATGCTAATTTTTCTTTTCTGTAGATAAGAAATATCATATAGAAAGTAGAACTGGCTTTACAGTTGGGTAATTTGATCTGGAGATGAAATTTATTACTATAAATTCATAATAAGAATGCATATCATTTACGACTAGCAAGCGAATCTAAATTTATGTTGTAAAGTGTTATCTGAGTTTTACAGCTTATTATCCATGATTTAAAAATTAAAACAGCAAAATTTGATTGCAAACCTAATTTTCAACTTATTATTTATTTAATTTTTTTGGTACGGGGGCTCAAACTCAGGACCTTGCCCTTGCAAGGCAGGCAGCGGAACCACTGAACTAAATCCCTGGCCCTAATTTTCAACTTAATAAGCTTTTGGTGAATGCATTAATATGTAATACCATTAAATGAGTGCTTTTGCAGAAAAAAACATGTTGCAAATGTATATATTACATACATGTCCTTCTTTTAGATCTCAAAAGAGATTTTACCTTTATTTATTTGGAACTAAGGGAAATGTTGCTATATTTAAAATGTCAGATTCTAGAACAGGTATCACTCCTGGAAATGTGCTATAATTATTTCATTTCATTTTGTTTGTTTCGGTTTTTTGAGACAGGGTCTCGCTGTGTAGTTTAGACTGGCCTTGAACTCGTATGTAGTCCAAGCTGGCCTCAAAATCACGATGATCCTCCTGCCTCAGCCTCAGAAGTGTTGGGATTACAGGTGTTTGCTACCACTCGCAGCTCATTGTTTCATGAGATTCCTGACAGGAGGGTGTTTTGTAGTGGGAGATGAGAATCAGGTATTCTCAGCAAAGGCCAAAGGTTCAAATAAATGGAAGACTTCTCAACCTCGGGAAGGTCGTGGATGAAGGCAGAGTCACTAGCTATTTGGCAGAGCTGGGGTTACTGCAGGTCCTCGGTGGGTTGCTTGGTTGGCAGGAATGGGCTTGGACTATCTGGGAAGCTCGAGTTCAGGCACCGCCCGCTCAGCCTGCCCTGCTGTCATGTGATCCCCGTGACGTCACACCGGCCTGACCATGCTCTCCAGGCACAGAAGTCGCTGGTGAGGAATTGAGTCCAACCCTGATTTAAAGACATTGGGCTTTTCAGTGTGGTTTCATCTGCCTTTTGATCAAGTAGGATTGTGCCTTTCTTTGCCTACGGTTAAAGAAGATTCTGGTTAATTTGTGATAGGAATTGGAACAGCAAAGTATTAAAATTCCTTTCTATATGGGTGGTGAAATTTAAAATATTTTACTTTAAAAACTAAAGTATATTTGCAAAATACTGAACATGAATTTTCTGAAGAATTACTATTTTCAGGAAATTATTAACTGACATTGCAATTAAATGGGAAACACGTAGCAGGCTTTGAAGAGGGACTTGTCCAAGCAATACTATTAAATGAGTATTACCCTTTCTGTGGGAAAAGATTTATTTTATATATACAAAGTTCAGAACTTGGCAAATTACAGGACAAAGTTTTAGACTTTCATTATATTGCTGTGAAGTACATTACATGATAGTATTTTAAAAACAAAAACAAAAAGCTGTTTGTTTGTTTTTAAATTTGAAATGTCCAGAGTTTAAGGAGGTGATGCAGGGACTACTCACTGGTGTGTTCATCCCTCGAATTTCACAGGCAGATTTACTTAGCTCAGGGTCGCTGCAGCTCATGTCACTGTACAAAGCACTCTGGGGTAAAGGTGTGTGCTGTCTCATTGTATTAGCCCTTTTGCCTGTTGGTCTTCTGCGAGCTCTCTCCTCCCCCTGCTTGTTTCCTGATTTATTTATTTTTTTTCTTGGTTTATTGGTGCCACTGGGGATTGAACTCAGGGCCTTCATGCTGAACTACAACTCCAGCCATTTTTTATTTTTTATTGTGAGACAGGGAGGGTCTCACTAAGCCACTCAGTTGCCCAGGCAGAGCTGGGACTTGCAATCCTCCTGCCTCAGCCTCCTGGAGTGTTGGGATCTCAGGTTACCTCCATGCCTGGCTGGCAGTGCATCTTATGTATGAATCAGTTGGGACAGTAAAAGACAGCTTTGCTATGCATGAAACTTCTTCTATGCTAGAGCTGAGTGTTTGGTTTATTAGCATTATGATAACATGGCAGTGATCAGAAAGAAAAATAATAGTAGTAGTTGCACTCTTGATATGTCCTCAGTGTGTGAAGTCCTTGTGAATGCCATCTCACTTTCTCCTGTAATTCTCACCTAATCAACACGAAACCTGAGACTCTGCTCCGCACTTGGGCCCTTGGCAGCAGCTTCATGGGTTTGTAGTTGTCCAGAGAGGTGTTGGAAAACAACGGATCTCCTGGTGCCCCCTTGGTTTGTCCCGAGAAATTACCACTGTCAGCTTTCCTTTGGCTCTCCTGAATACATAGCCTCATGCACATTAACAATAGCAGAGTTAAGGGGCGGGGATTTAGCTCACTGGTTCTGGTGCCTGCCTTGAAAGCGCAAGGTCCCGAGTTCAACCCCGCTACCAAAAAACAAAAAAGAATAGTGAAATAAATTTTAAAAAGTTGATCCATTAGGTGCTTTGGCTGCACCAGTGGTAGATACCTTACTCTGTCAGGGATGCTTCCATTACCCACGGTTACATGAACAGCCTGGGTCTGGGGTGAGACTTCCTCCCATATGGCCCCTCACACTGCACTCTTCTCCAGGAAACTGCATCCTCCACCCTGGCAGCACGAGGGAGATCCGCTCCAATCAGATTGATCCAAAGACTGAAGAATTTATTGAGTGACTTTCTTAGATTTTTATTCCTCTCTCATAAATCACACTTTCTATTACCAGAGAAAATGCAGAACATTCAATCTTTGCCATCACAGGCCTTGCAATAAAGAAAATCACAGGGTTTCCGGGACTGTTTGTAGGAGAAGCACTGGAAGTCAGATGAAGTGAGGTTTGCAGTATAAAGTGAGTTTAACTCTGTAACCTTGCATTTTATTTCTTCAGAGTTTTCACTTGTGACATTTCATGGCATTTATTTTCTTTGAGGTCTTAGTTTTTGTGTCCTAATGATCTTTTATGTGAGTGGTGGGTTTTATCTGAGTCTACATTTTTACAATGATTACATTGCTTTCTTCCCAGAATCCATTTAATAAGAAATTTTACAATTAATACTCACATTTGAAGTGAAGATTTATTGCTTTAAAAACAGCAATGATTTCCATTATTAAAACACATTTGAAAGTTATTTTCCTTTTTTTGGGAATGTTATTTGGATCACTTTGAACAAGTAGTCCAAATTGTTCCAGTAAATAAGTTGGTTGAAATAAAAATGGGGGCTTTGTAGATAAAACTGTCACCTTGGAATTATTAGCTGAATTTAAATTCCACCTTAAACTGCGGTTGTGAAAAGAATGCATAAAGTAATGGATATTGCAAATAATCTATATTGCATGCATCATATTAAAAGACTTACCTAGAAAATTAAATATCAAAATGTGCATTTTATATAAATAATAGCATGTACCTTTTGCAAAGCAGAAAATAAGCATATGTTCTACAGAAGTGTCTCTGTGGCCCTGGCCTGCAGGACCAGCTGGGGCCTCTTCCTCTTCCCTGTAAGCTGCAGAAGAAAGGAAGCCCTTGGGGTGCATTGGCTCTCACAGGAGGCTGTTCCTTGGCTGTTCTTATTTGTAGTAAACCCAACCTCAGCCACCCACTATCAGATCTCCAGAGTGGGAGTAAGTGCCATCCCTGCCCTCGCCTCTCCCCTTGGTCCACACCATTGTCCAATCAGAGGTCACCTGCTTCAGTTTGCACTCTGCTGGCACTGGCCAGAGGCCTCTATAGGTTACACAGCCGACATCAGAAATGGCTGAGGAACCTCCTGTCTCGTGGCAGGAGTAGCCACACAGGCTGCACCCCACATACTCTGCTTTCTGTACTGCTCTTGCCTGCACTACGCTTGTGTGGTCCATGGAGACAGCAGTCCCTCCAACTCTGACGCACCATGCACTGTACCCAGACTCACTACTCACAGGCAACACTGTGGAGCCCGGCTGGAAAAAAATTCAACATCTCATGACAAACCAATAACCAAAGACACATCTTCAGAGGGAAGCTGCTTCCTTGAGAAGGTCATATTACAAAAGGTGTCTATACACGTTCCAATAAATGCACAAGCTTCAACATAGGAATGCAAGAAATAGGAACAAACAAGATAATAGGACACCATCTAAAGATTACAACTCTCTGCTAACAGATTCCAAAATATCAAAGTGGTCAAAATGCCTGATAAAGAATTCAAAAGAATGACTTTTTAAAAGTTCAGTGACATCCAAGAAAGAACAGATCAACAATTAAGTGAAATTAGGAGTAAAATGCAGAATATGAATGAGAAATTCAGTAAACAGATATTTTACAAAAGAATCTTGAAAATAAAGAGCTTGTAAGCCAAAAAAAAATGTAGTTAAAATCATCAACAAAGGCTAGATCAAGAGTTACAAAGAATCTCAGAACATGAAGCTAAGTCTTTCAACATAACACTTTCAGATTAAAAACAACAACAACAAAAAAGAAAGAATAAAGAAACTACTCAAGATCTTTGAACACCATTAGATGATTAAGCATTCATATCAATGATATATCTGAAGGTGAAGACATAAAGGTTAAGGGCATAGAAATTTATTCAGTGAAATAATAGCAGGAAATATCCCTAATCATGGGAAAAACAGACATCCTTGTGTAGGAAGCTAAACAGACATGACTAGAAAAGATTCTCACTACAACATGTTATAGTCAAGCTGTCTGAAGTATAAAACAAAGAATTTTAAAATCTGTTAGAGAAAACCACTGAATCACCTTTAAGGAAAACTTTGTTAGACAACAATGTCTCATCCAATCCCTGTAAGACAGGAATACATGGAATGCTGTTGTATTAGGAGCCTGGAAGGAAAGTTACTGTCAACCAAGACTCCTTCACCCCAGCAAGGCAAAAATGGAAGAAATTCATGACCACCAAATCAGCCTTAGAAAAGAGGCTTAAGAGAGTCCTATGTCTGGAAGTGGAAAGAAGATAAATACCATCATGATAATATATGAAAAAATAAATCCCACAAGAAGAGTGAGTACACAAAAGAGAAATAATAGAGAAACAAATACTATCTGTACAGTAAGCCCTAAACCCACAAAGATGAATGAAAGGGGAAGAATCAAATAAGGAATATTCAAAACAACTAGAAAAAAAAATGAACAAAATGGCAGGCTTTCAATAATACTTTCAATAATAACTTTCAATAATAACTCTGAGTGTAAGTAGATTTAATCCTCAAAGTAAGAGACTAACTAGCATAATGAATTAAAAAACAAGACCCAACAATATCATGTCTACAAGAAACTCACCTCACTAATAAAGACACCACAAACCACAAATGAAAGGATACAAGATTATATTCCAAGCAAATGAAATCTCAAGGCAAGCAGAAGTAGCTCTACAGATACCTGACAAAATAGAGTTTGAAACAAGAAGGATGAACAAAGAATGTCACTGTATAATGATCAAGGGATCAATTCATCAAGAAGATACAATGATTATAAATCTATGTACACCTAACATCAGAGCACCTAGTTTTATAAAACACAAACTCTTAGATCTTAAGGGAGAGATGGCCTCCAAATACAATTTTAATAGGATTTCAATACCTCATTCTCACCAATGGATAGATCATCCAGACCAAAAGGAGAAAAGAAAAGAAAAAAAACAAAGCATCAGAGGTAAACTCTACTATAGATCAAATGGTTTTAACAGACATTTACAGAACATTCCACCTAACTGCAGAAGAACACATTCTTTTCATCAGTGCTTGGAAGTTTCTGTAGACTAAACCATATATTAGGCCATAAAGAAAAGCTCAATAAACTGAATTCATATCTTATGTCTTTTTTGGTCACTATGAAATGAAATTTGAAGTTAACAAGAGAAAGTTTAGAAGTTATACAAACTCACAGACACTGAACAACACACTTTTCAATGAACAGTGAGTCATTAAAAAATCAGGATGGATGGCCAGAGATTTAGCTCAGTGGTTCCATAGTATGCCTCACAACCGCAAAGTCCCAAGTTCGATCCCTGGTACCAAAAAATAAAATAAAGATCTTGCTGAGGAAGGCTTTAAAAAAAAAACCAGGATGGAAATTTAAATATTTCACAGAACAAATGAAAATGGAAATATGACATACCAAAGCCTGTGGGATACATCAAAAACAGTACTAAGAGAGAGATAATAGCAATGACTACCTACATTAAAGAAAAAAAATAGTTGTCAAATAGAAAGATGTCCTTCATCTGAAGAACATAGAAAAACAAGAAGAAACCAAATTCAAAATTAGTAAAAGAAAGAAATAATGAAGATCAGAGCAGAAATAAATGAAACTGACACTAAGAAACTATACAGGAGGCCACTGAAACAAAGAGTTGGTTCTTTGAAAAGATAAACAAAATTGACAAATCTTTAGATAGATGGGGGAATTTATCAGAAATGGAAAAGGAGACATTACAACTGGTATCACAGAAATGCAAGGTATCAGTAGGAATTGTTTTAGACAACTATATGCTAACAAATTGAAAACCCTAGAAGAAATGAACATATTTCTGGACACATATGACTTACCAAAATTGAGCCAAAAGAATATTAAAAAAAAAACAAAAAACCTGGGGCCAGGGATTTAGCTCAGTGGTTCTGGCACCTGCCTCGCAAGTGCAAGGTCCCGAGTTCAATCCCTGGTACCAAAAAAAAACCTGAAGAGATCAGTAACGAGTGACAAGATTGAGTCAGTAAAAAGAGTCTCCAACAGAGAAAAGCCCAGGACCAGTTGGCCTCGCTGCTGAATTCCACCAGACTTGAAAAAGAAGAGCAAACACAAATGCTTCCCTCTCTGTTCCACAGAATGGAAAAGGAGGGAGCCCTTCCAAACACTATGAAGCAAACGTTGGCGTTATTGAAGCCTGTCAAGGACATGAGAGAAAGAGAAAACTACAGACCAGTGTTCCAGATAAGGATAGATGCAAAAATCCTTAACAAAATACCAGCAAATCAAACTCGCCACATTTTACAAAGGTCATAACCCTGATCAAGTTTGTTTCGTCCCAGAGATGCAATGATGGTTCAGCATATGCAAATCAAAAAAATTACACATCACATCAGGAGAATGAAGGGTAAAAATCAGGATCATCTTAAAGATGCAGAAAAAACATTTGATAAAAATTAAACTCCCCTCATGATAAAATCCATGAACAAATTAGGCATTAAAGAGATAATACCTCGACATAATAAATGCTGTTTATGACGAACTCCTAGCCAGTATCATAGTGAAGGAGGAAACATGAAAGCATTTCCTCTAAGATCAGGAACAAGAAAAAGGTGTCCACTCCCACTGCTCTTCCTCAATGTAGTACTTAATGTTTTTGTCAGAGTAGTGAGGAAGAGAAAGAAAAGGCATACAGATAAGAAAGGAGGAAGTCACATGACCCATGTGGAGATAATATGGTTCCATACATAGGAAATGTAAGGACTCCCCCAAGAAGATTATCAGAACTGGTAAATGTTTTCCATAAAGCAGCAGGATACAAAATCAACATATGCATATCAGTAGCTTTTCTATACACATAATGAAATTCCTGAGAAAGAAATTGGGAAAGTAATAGCTACAAAAAATAAACACAAAACCTAGGAATTAATGTAACTAAAGAAGTGAAAGATTTCTACAATACAAATTATGAAACACTTACGAAAGAAATTAAAGAAGACACTGAAAGATGGAAAGACCTCCCATGTTCAGGTATCGGAAAGTTAATATTGTTAATATGTCCGTAATACCTGAGGCATCTTCAGATTCAGTGTAATCCCCATCACAGAACCAAAAAAGAAACCATCCTATAATTCATCTGGGAGCCAAAAGGCCCCAAGTAGGGGAAACAGTCCTGAACAAAAAGCCAAACAGGAGGCATCACAACACTCAACTGCAGGTCATAGTTCAAAATTCCAGTAACCAGACCAGAGTGGGCCTGGCATAAGAGCAGACATGTTTCCCGATGGGACAGAATTGAGAAGCCAGAGATAAATGCTCACACCCACAGCCAGCTGATTCCTATCAAAGATGCTGAAACACACAGAAGAATGGGCTGTCTCTTCAACACATAGTGCTGGGCACACCAATATCCACATGCAGAAGACTGAAACTCCACCCTCACTCCACTCTGTACAAAGTCAATTCACCATGGATCGAAGACCTTAATGTAAGATCTGAAGTTCTGACACCGCTAGAGGAAAACATAGCAGAAAAAGTTTTCAAAATATCAGTACAGGAAATGAATTTCTAGATAGGAACCCAAAAGCACAGGAAGCAAAAGCAGAAGTTGACAAATGGAATCACATCAAAATTAAAAGGTTCTGCACAGTAAAGTAAGCAAGCATCCACTTCAAAGGCAGCCTTGGAGTGGCAGAAGATATTTGCCAGCTCTTCATCTGGCATAGGGTTAATATCCAAAATATGTAAAGAACTTCAAAAACCTAAAAAATCCACATAATCCAATGAAAAATGGGCATATGATCCAAATAGACAGTTCTCAAAAGAATAAGTACAAATGGCCAATAGATATATGTACAGCTACCATAGAAAACAGTACGGAGGTTTCTTCCAAAACTAAAACTGGAACTGGCCTGTAACAGTTACCCACTCCTGGATGTGAATCACGAGAAATGAAACCAACACAGCCAAAAGGCACCCGCACACCTGATGTCAGTGATGGCCAGCATGGCACGCGTGCCACAGCTGGCTGTTCCTTAGCATTGGAAGCTCTGAAAGGTTCGCCTTCACTGTTGTGTGTTCACTGCAGAGCTACTCGCAATCCCTAGACTATGACTTTGGCCGCAGTGCCCATCAGTAGTTGCAAGTGTAAAGTAAAACTGCATACACGATGGAGCACTAGTCACCCGCAAGGAATAAAATCCCGGCATTTGCTGCAAGTGGGTGGGCTTGAGGACATCATGATGAGTGAAAGAAGCTAGACAAATACATTTTCTTTCTTGTATGTGAGAACTGAAAGAAAAATCAACCTGAAATTAGAATATGGATTAGAATTGTGGTTTCGAGGGTCTAGAGACAGTGCCGGGGTGGAGGCCGGGAGGGGATGAACATGGCTGGGTGCAGTTAGCGAGCGCTGTGTGCTGTGTCTGTGTACAGAGATACAGTGAGCCCCTCCAGTGTGCACAATTAGCACATGTTAGTGAAAAGGACAGAAAGTAAACTGCATGCTCTCCTTCCCCAGTCCTGCAGGCCAGTAACTCACCCCAGGCAGTGACAGGCTAGGAATGGAGCAAAGGCAGACGGGCCTGGACTCGGGGTTGGCCCGAGCTCTGCAGCTCTGGCTCCCTTTCCTCAGCACCTGGGTGTGGTAGCTCAGGCTGTGGTGTGACCCTGCAGAGCCCTGTGCCACCCAGGCAGGACAGAAGGCAGCAAACCTCAGATTCGTGGCAAGACAGCAGGAAAAGTCTCCCTAGGAGAAGCCAGGTGCAGAAGTCAAATGCGCAGTGTCCACAGCGTGTGAGTGTGGCCTTGCAGTCTCTCCTAGGACGGGCTCACTGCTGGAGACTGTTATTAGGAATATAAATTTGTATATATATAAATTTTAGTGGTTACAAATACTGTAGAGTTTTACTCCTGGAAGCTAGAAATGCCAGATGGTAAATGTTAGGAATGTATATAGCATGCACCTGATATTGTAAGGGATAAGCATTGAGGGGTGGGAAAAAGAGAGGAAGGGAAGAAATCTAAAACTTCATCTGTATCAATCAGTGTGAAAATACCAAGGTATCTGTGTGTTAGATGAAGCTTAGTTTTACTCCTAGCATAAGTTACCTGCTCTGAAAGCACTGCCGTCTGTTGGGTTTAATACACGGCCATCTTATTTTCAGCTCTTTATGAAGTTGATGGGGAAATTTCATCACTTCCCTTCACCCATCTGTGTTCCCAACTCCTCCACTCGGGCCTCTCGGTCTCATCTTACAGATTGCATTGCTGCGGAAAGACCAATGCAGTTCACTGTTCTTTTTCCCAACGCCGTCGCATTCCTCAGGAACGTGCGATGGACAAGCTGCTCTTGGCCTGTGAGGACCTGGAGCTGCATCGTCTCTTCCTGCGAGGAGTCGGGTGGCCTGGCTCAACAGCCTGGAGACCGTGGTATCAAGGAGTCGAGTTGGACATTTCCTTGGTAACAGTGACGCAGGCCCCCTGGTATTGATTATTGTCTGCAGACCCATTTAAATTTATTGACAAAGAAAAAGTGATCCAGATTCTGTCACTGAGACCGATGTGCTTTGCACTACTGTTCTCCCACGCTGCGCCTGGCCTCTGACAGCGGCCCTTCAAGGAGAGGGCCTGGGCCCATTCATCTTCCCCTCTGGGCACCAGCGATGGCCTCCCCGTAGCCGGTAATAAGCATTTATCGAGTGAGTGGATGAATGGCGGATGGTGGTGTGGTTTGTAGGGAAGACTCAGCCCAGTCCTAATTAAGACAGGAGCCAGGAAGGCCAGCTGGCTGCCGTTCTTCAGCCCCACACAGGCTCTTGCACACGCCCTGGGAATGTTTCAAGGCCCTGCTGCTAGGATCACAGGGTGCACACACAGCAGACTCACAAGAAATTAAACTTGGACTCAGGAGGATGCCTCCTTCCCATTCAGCGCATTCTCCCAGGGGTTCAGTCCCTGCGCCCTCCACGACTGGGCTTCTGCCCTGTGTTCCGGCTCCTCTGTGCCCGTGGGTGCCTGGCCATCCCTAATCTCTTGGCCAAAGTGGCTGTTAAGCTGCTAACGGCCCCTCTTCCCGGCGAGGCACTGCGCAGCTCCTCCCTGGGACCTGGCCCTGCATGTGTGTGACCTCGGCTCCTCCATCAGACGCCGTCCTCCACCATGCTGGATCCGGTCCCTCCTGCTGGAGCTGCTTGCATATGAGCTGCGGTTCTTGGGGCAGGTTGCAGACGGCAGGGCCATGTCTAGCTCTCACCCACAGCTGCATGTGGGCCTGGACATCTGCGAACGCCGCCCCACGAAAGCTGAACATTAGCATGATCATGTACCGGCCAGCGACATCTCCACGATGCAACTGTGCCACACACAGTGGAATGGAGTCACGGTGTCAGGTGTTACACACTTGTGTGCTATTCAGCCAGTAAGAAGCAGCTATTACCCAGCAGAGCATCTCCACCTCCATAGGTGTGTGCTGCAAGACAGGCATTTATGTCAGTCACCAAGCGGGCATGTGAGTTTTCCTACTAAATCATCAAACCTAGGTTTGTTGTGCTATTTCATGAAGTAACTTAATAAGTTAAACTACAAACAAGGGGCCTCTGTCCCTTGTGTACATTAACTATGAATGAGGTTAAGAGGGTTCCTTTTCCCTCGGTCGGCCCAGCGGGCAGAAGTTTGGATGCCCAAGCCACTTTGCACAGGACAATGTCTGAGACGAGGTGGCTGCAGGGAAAGCCCCCGTTGGACCCTGTGCCCTTGGGACATCCAGTCCCCATCAGAAGGTTGATGGTCTCGGTGGTGTGGCTGGACCCTTCGCTTCTCATTGTAGCTCTGCAGTTGTGAGCCCCATGTTCAGCCTGGGAACCATTTGTGTGACTACAGAACACCTCTTATTAAGCCTGCACTCCATCTGAGGCTCAGGTAGGCGCTGGAGGTGTCTGATGACATTACTTTCTGTAATCCTCCCACATCCTTCTGAAGTAGCGACCACCTGATGCTCTGGGTGTCTTTTGCCTTTCTCGGGAAAGAACACCTTGTCCGCTCAGCGCCGAGAGGGTGAAGGCCAGGCCCTAGTTCACCTCGAGCTCCTGGCAGCAGACACACAGTATGATCTGTGATGGACTCACAGGGGCTTTGTAGGCTGAGCAAGCAGATGACTGACTGCTAAGTGACAGTGACCCACCTGTGCCAGAGAATGGTGGTCCCTGGCAGCACAGGACGGATACTAAGCAACGTGCTCATGGTCAGTGGCTAGGGAGAGAATGGACGTACCCGTTACAGGGACAGTGGTTAATCCAGGGCCATTCCTTCCATTTGTCTATTTAGTTCAAGAGCAGTGTATCGAGCTAGAGGCACACCAGAAAAATTAATGCCAACTGGTATTTGAAGGCAAAGAACAAGGCAGAGCACTCATTTTCAAGTCCCCAGAAACATCGTTTCTTCTTCCTTTTACCTGTCTTCACTGCGCCGGGCCCCGTTCACATCCATGTGGGCCCCTGGGCTGGGCTAGGCCACCTGCCACCCTGGGTACAAGGCGGCAGTGCTCCCTGGTGGCCGGACAGACACAGGATCGGGGGTCTCTCCGGGGCTCTTCCAGCCTCACAGGTTTCTTCTCAGAAGGAAGTTGGTCTTGAAATTTTAGAAAATGTAATTACAGTAGTTCTCAGTCCTAGCCAATATTTTGTAATATCCTCTATGAAGTCCTACATGAAGTTCACAAGTGACATCGCGTATCTGCATACATCATTGATATGCCCTTTAGAGGAAAAAAGCAGTAAATAATCTAAGTAAAACGTTATGTGTAAAAGACTGGTGTAACTACTGAAAATACCAAAATGCTACCAGATGCTTCAGGGCCAAGATGGCACTGGTGACTGACAAGCCCCCAAACGTGTGTGGTGGCTGCCAGGGACGTCAGTATCCAGATGCATTTTCCTGGTGATGTTCTGGCTATCAGCAACAAAACAGGCCATTACTGGTCATGCAGGCTACTGATGTCCTACAAAATTCAGATTATGAAAGAACACAAAGGTGCCTATGTTTATACGAGGGCCGATCAAAATATACAGTGAATGAAAAAATTTATTACAGAAAAAGACACATCACCGTGAATTTTTCTCAAAACCCTCTTCCTCACTTCAAGCACACTCATCCCATGGCTCTGGCCACTTTCTGAACCAGATCTGGAGTCCTCTTTCCTGAGGGTCTTTAAAACTGTGATTAAAAAAAAAAGACTGAATGCTGCTGCCAAGCACCATGCAACAAGAAGGCAGCTCCTAAAAGCATGACGCTGCGTCCTCATGCACTGTATTCACCAGATCGGGCACCGTGTGACTTCTGGCCCTTCCCCAAAGTCAAAATGACCATGAAAGAAAAAACCTTCTGAATTGATTCAGAACATGAAGGCAGCCACGATAGTGCAGCTGAAGATTCTCAGGAAAGAGGACTCCAGAACTGCTACAGAAAGCGGCAAGGACAATGGGATGAGTGTGTTTGAAGTGAGTAGGGGTGTTCTTGAGAACAGTTAATGGCAGTGTGTCTTTTACTGTAATACCGTATCTTTCTATCATACCACGTATGAAAAACAGGTTGTGGGCTTGGGAAATTATAACCATGTGCTCCCTGCCCTTCCTCGGATGCCCGAGGTCATATTTGGAAACTGTATGAACAGCAGGACAGTTATGCAATGCAAGGTCTTGCCCGAGCACTGCAGGACCTGTGGCAACTCTGGTGCTCATCCCAGAAGCGCCATGTCTGCACAGGAAATGCCCATGGGAAACCTGCGGGTCCCTCCGCTCTTCAGTTCCCCAGGACCAACCCAGGGACAGTACCAACCCACCAAGAAGCACCAGGTGGGGTGGGCATCTAGGTGTCCTGGGGCCTCTGGTTCCATCTCAGGGATCCCAAAGCACTGCAGCCTCTTTCTTGGCTCTGCCATGCTTGTCCTTGCTGTCCGCTCTGCCCTGTGGTGTGGCACTGCCCAGCTGAGGGGAAATGCTGTCGGCAATTCTGTCCCTTCCGTCAGAGGCAGGGCTTCCTGGCCCACTTGCTCGCTTTAGCTTTGTGTCCTCAGAGCCTAGCCTCGAGGTGGACAAAGACAAAATGCTGTTTGTTGGCTGGTTCAATGAAGCCAGGATATTATTGTACTACAAAGCCCTGTCCTAAAAGGTCATCAATAAGTTTCCAAAATTCACATCTTAATTAAATTATGATCTTACCCTATAGGATGAACACAATACATCTTTGAGTTTAAACACTAGGTGAGATGTTCCTGACGTGTAAATTGGAAAAGAATAATGGATAGAGATATGTGGACAGGTGTCCTTAAAGTCCAGTAGTCTGTTAGCATTTAAAGTATATTAAATCATTTTTTGCAGATTCACAGTACTATGAATGTTGACATGGATGAGCTATGTCCCCTGCCATCTCTGTAGGGGACAGGGAATTGCCTGCCTGGTTTGTCTTCTGCCTGCATCCATCACTCACCCACCCATCCGTTCACGCTCCTCTCCTCCTTTGAATATATGTTAGGTCCTCTCTCCTTGCTTTTTACTCAGAACCTGGGAAAATAGGACACGGGTTCTGCTTCCAAAGGGCAGCGAGCTTGGAACACTGGATGGCAGGCATCATGCACATGAGGCACCCAGCGTGCTAGAGGGGGCTGGCCACCTCTGATGGCAGGGAGTTTGGAGGGGGCTGTGGCTGACGCTGGGAGGGGCTGGCCAGCAGTTTCAGCTGTGACCATGTTCAGGCTCTGTCCTGGCACTGGGGTGGATGTCACATTCCTCTTGGGACAGTGGCTCAGCAAGGTGGTGATCCAGGTCCTCCACAGGGGGACCCCACCTGCCTCCTCCAGTGGAAGCCCGGCTCTGGAGCCCCTGTCGACTGACCAAAGCCTTGTCAGGTCTGCATGGTAACCGGGGAGCTCTCGGTGCCCGGCCCATGTTTGCCTTTCACACAGGTTCTCTCCCGTCAGCCTGGAGTCTCTGCCCCCATTCGCACCTGCTCTGCAGCACCTAGCTGACCCGGTGGACAGGGGCTAGCCAGGCAGCAGGAACAGGGACATTCCAGCATGGGTACTGGGTGGAAGGGTTCTGGTGTGGAGTTTTTTTCTTGAAATATGAGGAGAGCCATTAAAAAGTGTTCTAAGAGAAGCAGGACCTTTCCAGTGCAAGAAGCGGGAGGTACAGAAGCAATCCCTGCCCAAGTCTTGTCAAGAATCCTCTCGTTCTGTATTTTCTTTGTACAGCAGTACTTATTCCTCACTTATTTTCTTGTAAATTCTTTCTACCTTTAAGACTGTAGGTTAGTCAGATAGAATGTTAATGTTGCATGGCCCACACGAGGAAATGAATTTTGTTCACCTCACACGAAGGAGGAAGATTCTGCCTCCTCGTTTTAGTCCAAGAACTCCCGACACCCCTGAGGGTCGTGAATGCAGACCCCACTGGACATGCTATGCAGCAGCTGTGGCTCTTCGTGCCAGCCTGGGGTTCTCATCCTCTGTTTGGTCAGATCTTTTATCTCAATCGTGATCTTCCATGAATCAGTTCTTAAAACATCCCCAACTTCTATACTTTAATAATTTAGTCTGATTTCTCATCTCCTTCAGATTCATTTGCATTGTTTACTGACAAGTATAGAATTCACCATCTACAGTTTTCCTTTCTTTCTTTCTTCCTTTTCTTGTGGACTTAGTAGGCCTTAGTGATCTTTTTTAAAAAAATCCTTAACTGAAACCTTCAGACCAGGCTTCTTAAGTGTTTGCTATTAGGTATTTTCCAGGAATAGGATACATTATTTCTCTGTAACACTTTTTATCCTGGTTTAATGAGTATGTGTTAGGAAAGCAGAGAGCACTGAAGAGTGCACTTCCAAGTGTTTACTAACACCCAGTGGACGGTTGCCAGGGTTAAGCTTCCTGAGCCATCCCCGGAGCCTTCCCCTGGATTCTGCGTCATTAGTCACCTGCCTTCCCCGGGCCATCTATGTGTGCTCCAGCCAGACTGCTGAGCCTGGGTCACGTCATTTACTTCTTACGGTGCACACCATGCTGTGAGCTGCCCCAGCCCACTCAGCACAGTACTGTAATGCCTGCCCAGCTGTGGGTCGGTAGCACACCCTGCCACATACCCGGGACTCCCATCCTTCCAGAGGAGGGTGTGCAGTTTCAGTCAGGCTTTCTGCAGGAAGAGTGTCAGGGAGCCGCCACTGCGTGCTGGGACTCAGGCCCATGATGTGTCCGTGCCCAAAGCTGAGGAAGGCAGTGTGGCCAGGGTTCTTGTAAGGATCTCATATGTTAAGCCTTCCAAAGTAGTTAAGAGAAATTCAAAGTAGTAAAAAAATAGGACCCCACCATGTCTACTTTAACATTATTTTCAGATATTCAAAAAATTAGGTGAGTTATTTCTAAATAATTAACATGCCTTTTCCCATAGTTACTCAACACAATACTTTTCTTTCTTTGATCCATTTTGATTTTAGTTTAGTGCACAGTGAGAGATAGGGGTCTAGTTGTAATCTTCAGCATGTGGAAACTCAGTTTTTCCAGCACCATTTTCTTAAAGAGGCTATCTTTCCTCCAGTGAGGATGTTTGGCTCCTTTATGGAAGATTAGATGGCTGAGTGTGTCTGGAGTTGTTTCTACATCTTCTAATCTGTTCCACTGGTCCTCAGGTCTGTTTCTTTCCCAGTACCATGCTGTTTTTATCACAGTAGCTATGTAGTATAGTTTCAAGTCAGGCATTGTGATGCCCCCTGCTTTACCTTTGTTCTCCAGAATTGTTTTTGCTATTCTAGGTCTCTTCTGGTTCCACATGAATTGTAGGAAAGTTTTCTTTAGTTCTGTGAAGTATGCTATTGGTATTTTATTGGAATTGCATTAAATCTGTATAACAGTTTTGGGAGTATGGCCATTTTTACTATGTTGGTTCCTCCTACCCACAGGCAAGGGATGTCTCGACATTTTCTGATATCTTCTTTGATCTCCTTTTTCAGAGCACTATAGTTTTCAATGTAAAGATCTTTTATTTTTTTTTTGTTAGACTGATTCCTAAGTATTTCATTTTTTTCACTGCTGTTGTGAAAGGGATTCTCTGATTTCTCTCTCCATGAATCTGTTATTTGTGTACAGGAAGGTGATTGATTTTCGAGTGATGACTTCATATTCAGCTACCCTACTGAATTTAGTTATTAAATCTTGAAGTCTTTTGGTCGAGTTTTGGGGCCTTCTATGTAAGGTGTCATGTCATCCGCAAATAATAACTTAACTTCTGCCTTTCCTATCCTTATTCTTGTTATTTCTTTCTCTTGCCTAGTTGCTGCAGCTAACACTTTTCTTTTCAAAAGCTTCAGCATGTCTTTTTGTTGGTTTGTTTATTTATTTATTTGGTACCAGGGATCAAACTCGGCACCCTGCAGCTTTCAGGGCAGGTGCCAGAACCACTGAGCTAAATCCCCAGCCCCTGTTGTTTGTTTATTTTTTGTTGTTGTTGTTTCATTTTTTGAGCCAGGGTCTCACTATGTAGCCCAGGTGGGCCTCAAACTGACAGCAATCCTCCTGCCTCATCCTCCCAGTGCTGGATTACAGGTGTGCGCCACCACACCCGGCCAGCGGGTCTTTATAGTTCTCTTTTTGGTATGAAGTGAAGTTATTCTTGGCCCGTTTCACTGGGGGGACCTAGAGCATACCTAGCTTTACCGTACTCCTGTGACCTATCCAGAAACCTCGTTAGGGTAGATTGCCATCCTGGACTCCATCTGTAAGTCACACCATTGTATGGGGTGGGATCAAGAGGAGGAATTTGCAAGAGGGTGGCTCATTTATTTATGAAAAATGATGAATTTTATTCTTGCAAAATTTGAGCCTTTCCCTAGGAGAATATTACCATGTTTATATTTCCAGTGGCTCTTTCAAGGGAAAATATATTACACATTTAAAAATGAGTTAAATTATTTCTGCTGTTAATGGCAGTCTGCTGTTATGATATTCACATTATAAAAGCCAACTATTAGTCAGAAATACAGTTTGATGAATGCAGTATATTTACAAATTGAAGACAGTCATTTCATTTCTTCCACAGTAAATGTGCTTTAAATATTAGTTTATCACGTATGTTGGCTTGTATTACAAATATTTCCAGTAAGCAAATACAAATCATTTTTATATTTAACATTTAAAATGTATCTTAACTTGACCATTAAATCATCTATTAAATATTCAATTACAGTGGGTTCCGATCCATTTTTTTAAATTAGTGGTCAGGTATTCGGGAAGCAGGCTCAGAAGATAGTTCTCAAGCACAACTCACTTCATCTCTTGTTCTGTGGACTTTGTCAGAGAAAGTCTTAATGTAACAGCAATCAGATTTGGTGAGCATTTTTACACCAAATCGAATTGTGCAGGCGCCACGTCAGCCTCCTCGCCAAGGCCGTCCAGCTCCGGGCGGAGGCTCCCGCGAGGCCCAGCACGGCTGCAGGAGCGGAGCGCGGAGGCCGGCGGCGCCTGGGAGACGCAGTGCGGCAGCCGCCTCAGGCCGGGGCACTGCAGGCTCCGGAATGGCAGGTGGAATGGCAGGTAGACAGGAGCGCGGCTGTTCTTGCTCTGCAGGTGGCGACCATGCGTGTGGAAGGTCCTGCGCCCCGGTGACGGCGGCGGGAGAAGCGCTTAGACGGGGAAGTGGCACGGGGCACGAGGGCGAGGGCCCGGCAGCCCTGTCCCAACTCCAGGACAGCCTCACGTCCCGGTCCTCTCCTTGCCCAGTCCTCCGCTTTCCCCAGTCCACAGCCACAGTTATAAATTAAAACTCTGGCCTCTGTTACTTTAATATGTAGCAGTAATCAAAAGTCTTTCATAACTTTCTCTGATCCAGAGATGAAAAAAGCCCAGTCTGACCTCCCAGGACTTCACTCGCATGAAGGGCTGCTTTGGTTCCCGGGAGAGTTTTCCCTGAAATCCAGAGGTGGAGTCCCGAGGTGGAGCCCCGTGCTGCCCCGGAGAGGCGCTTCCGGCCGACCTGCAGCGCCAAGGCAGAGGCCTCGAGCCTCACCGTCCTGAGAACGGGCAACGTAGGGTCCATCGGTAGCTCCCCTT
Organism: Heterocephalus glaber; assembly: GCF_000247695.1. The sequence goes on from NW_004624731.1 coordinate 7,308,673, forward strand.
TGAGATGGACAGTGCAGAAGTTTCTTTTTTTTTTTTTTAGGTATACAATATAATGACATTCATCATTGGAAATTTGCACCTTTACATAATCTCTCTTGGTTCTTA
>NW_004624731.1:7310453-7371494 GCF_000247695.1 Heterocephalus glaber
TTTTTTCTTTTGTTAGGTTGATTCCTAGGTATTTCAGTTTTTTGGATGCTATTGTGAAAGGAATTGTTTGCCCTATTTCTCTCTCTCAGTGAGTCTGTTGTTCATGTAGAGGAAAGCTATTGAGTTTTTTGTGTTGACCTTGTATCCAGCTACTCTACTGAACTTGGTTACTAAGTCTGGAAGACTTGATGGCATTCTTGGGGTCTTCCACATAGAGCATCACATCATCCAGTGCAGAAGTTTCTACAGACCTGCACTGCTGACCTTTTTTTTTGAGAAATGATCTAAAGTGGGGCTTTAAGATTTTTGAAGGCATCTAACTCTTTTGATAAAGCAGACAGCATTGTATCTCATCTGTGCAGTTGGTGATTACACATTTCTAGTCATTGATATTTTATAAGGTTGAACACTGAGTGCAAGGATATTTCAACAAAGTACAGTACCTGTGATGAAGACAGCCAGCCAATGCTGGTCATCCCAGGCTTTGGTCCCGACCTGAGTTCATTCTGGTGAACAGCTCTGGACACACGGACCTGAAGAAGCTCCTGACTCACCCTGGCAGGCAGAGCATAGCTATGGCCCTTGCGTGTAGAATTTAGCATAGTAAAATGGCTTCGTGCTGACAATGAGCAGCACATGCACACACGGGTGCCACTAACCAGTGACACATTTTATAAAGCTTTACAAAGCTGATCACTCCCGGTCCCTGCAACAACAATTATTTGGCAGCAAATATCAATGTGGCCTAAACATTTATGAATAATTAGTTTTAGGGCCGGGGATTTAGCTCAGTGGTTCCGCCACCTGCCTCACAAGCCCAAGGACCTGAGTTCACTCCCTGGTACCAAAAACAAAAAACAAAAAATAAACAAAACATAATTAGTTTTAAAATTTGAAGCTTAAAATTACTGTTCTCCATACAGAAATTGGGGTACATATTTTAAAAGTAAAACTCCAATCAGGCAGCTATGCAGTTGCCCCGGGAACGCTGAGAAGCCTGGCGCAAGGCAGGGCTGTGGGGACTGAGCAACTTGGTTTCTTCAGAGCACACTTGGGCTCCCAGGGCAGAACTGTGGTGGTGGAACAAGTGTGTGGCCTAACTGCGCCAGTGTTTTCAGTGGCCCATCTTATGGGCACACCCACAATGCAGGGCCTGAGTGGTGTTGGGAAAGCGGGAGCTGTCTGCTGCCTGCGGCAAGGCGCAGGTCGAACGTCTTACATGGCGGCCCTGCCATGGCCCTTGGCCAGCCCTGGCTCTCCTTGCAGTGCCCAGCTCCTGCCAGGCATGCTGGCCCACACAGCCAGGCCTTCCAGGAAGCTGCGCAGCGTGCTGGGGGCCGTGTGCCCAGAAGGCCGGCTGCAGTGGACTCCGTTCTGGGCACCTCTGCAAAAACTGCTCCTAGGTCATGAGATTTCCCAGAAGGGGACACCGCCCTCCTCAGGGAAGGGTCCCCCACACCTCTGCACAAGAGGAGACTTTCCTCTGCACCCCAGTGTTGTCATCTGAGCATGTAGCAGGTTTAGGGCCCCAAGGCAGGAGGCTCACCATCCTGCAAATGTGTCTTACAGTGAAGTCAGTATTTCCTCCCGCATTACTTTGTTTTAGGGTTTAGTCTCAAATTGGATGGAGCTCCTCTGCCTCACTTCCATGGTCAAGGAGGACAGGATGTCACGGCCCCTTTGTCAGTGCTGTCTGTCCTCGCTGCACAGGGTCTGTGGTGGACAAGTGGTGCAGCAAGCGCCCCACCACACAGTAGCTGCTGACTGCAGACTGCAGTGACTTCCAGAGCAATGGCAGCACAGCCCTGGAGGGGTCTAACAGGTGTGATTGGGGTCCAGGGACAGATGTGGCTGCTGTGTCACACAGGGTGAAGTTTGGGTGAGCAGGGCTGACCGTTCTCAGTTCCAGCGTGGACTGAAGACTGCCCACTTCTGTCCTCTTCACAGGCCTGAATATTTCCTCGGTTTTGAGCTTCTCTTTGGAGGTGGGCGGACTTTTGACTGCAATGCATGGCCCGTGCATGGTGGTGAGCTAGCAAGACTCAGGGCTGTTGTCAAGGTCATTTGGAGGTCACCAAGTCTAAGACTCTTGTGTTTTCTGCCCAGAAACCTGGGGCTCAGAGAGGACTGGTGCCTTGCTTAGGGCCACACAGCTAGTTAAGTTGGGAGGAGGTGGGGTGTCTGACCCTTTCCAATGCCGGCTGATGTTCTAAGTGGCTTGGCAGCCTCCTTTCATTCCTCTCACTTCCACTCTGGCTGTCCTTCCTCTCCAGCCCAGCCTGGGCTCTCCTCTGTTAGGGGACCGAGGACCACGACTGCAGCGGGGCAGCAGCGGACATTCCCGTAAGTCCCGGTGCAGGGCGGGGCGTCAGGGCTGGCTGCGCCTTCAGAGCGCCAGCCTTTCTTTCTGTCCCAGGCAGACGCCCACCCCTTCTGGCGGGTGCTGTGCGAGTCCTGGTCAGTGTGCATCCTGGGAACGGTGGCCTCTTCGGCTAAGTAGACCCTGGAGAAAGTCTGTTCCCAAGAACTGCACTCCCTCAGCTCTCCGAGGCATTGAGTCCTCGTAGCTCTGCTAACCCTTCGAGCTCTCTGTGTCCATGTCCTGTGCCTGGGCTGTCCACTTGGGCAGACAGTGGTGAGGAGGCCAGCTGCCGCAGGGCAGTGAGGACCTTGTCGCTGAGCACCTGTGCACCTTGGCTGAGGAAGTCACCTGCCTCATGGCCGCTGCCTCCCGGAACTGCTCTGTAGCCACGGCTGCCCGATCCGCAGGCTTCCTGGGCGTCCCGAGCTCTGGAACCAGATGTTTGTGCTCCCTCCTGGACAGGTGCCTTTGTCCAGCATGGGGTCATTCTCACTACCAGCAGTGCCACGTTGAGACTCTTTCAGGTCCCCAAGGGAATCCAGGGAGAGTCCAGTGCTCATGCAGAAAGGGGAAAAGGTTTCATCCTAAAATGTTTCCATGTTGTTAGTCACCTGTGGCTTCCCTTCCCCTGGGGAGGAAGTGCAGGTTATCGGAAGGGTTCCAGGACGGTCTGCAGCTGGCCGCCGGATGCCCCTGCAGTCCAGGCCCCTTCTCATGCCCTTCCCTCTGCTCCTTGGCCCAACCGAGCCAGCCCCAAAGGGCCAGGTGCCTGCTATCCCCCGCTCTGCCCCTCACTAGGAAGCTCTGAGCACCCATCGAGGACCTGAGTGAGCAGGGACACAGCGTATGGGGTCTGAAGCCCCTGCCACACAGCCTCCCTGGCACTGCAGGTCCCAAGCAGCCTCGGGAGGCCCTTCCCAGCCCACAGGGGGGGCGTGTGGCCTCCTTGCCCTGTCTCTCCCATGGGACACAGGACTCCAGCTCCTGAGGGAGGGGAGTGTGTCAGGTGCTCATGGTCACATCGCCAGGGGCCCGGCAGGTGCCTGAGAAACATCTGACAGATGGATGGGACAGGACGTTCCAGAAGGTGCATTGACCACAGCAGCCTGCTGCTCCTCAGTTCCGTTGGAGGTGCTGGGGAGCAGCTACCTCTCCAGTTCAGTGATGCAGTTAGGATTAAAAGCATCCTTTCCTGGAACTGATGTCACAAAATGTATCCAATCCGTCCCTGTGTAGAACAGTGTCAGGTCTCACAGGAGGTTTTCCACAAGGCGTGGTTGATGTCCAGATGTCCAAGACCCTCTGTGCCCGTGGCTGGGGCTCTCAAAGGTGACTGGACTGTGGGGTGACAGAGCTGTGCGGCAGGAGGGGTCGGGCAGACCAGGAGGTCATGGGGGCCTGGCCTGAGGTCAGCTGTCCTGCCTGACTCCTCCCTTCCCTCCCAGCTTCCTGCTTGGAGCCAGCTGACCATGGACCAAACCCTCTAAAAGCCTGAGCTAAGATAAACCTCTGCCTTTTCATTTGTTGGTGTTGGGTGTTGAGTCCCTGAAATGAGGAAGTGACTAAGACAGGTACAAAGTATGCTTTTAAATGTGGCATTTAAAAAGGGGGCCTTCTTTAAAATCAAAGACATGGAAATGAGTCATAGCTCCGAAGAGTCTTTGATGGCCTGAGGTAATGCTGTCTGAGGCCTTGTTTTTCCATTGCCTGAGAGTACAAGGATAGGATTTGGAGGAGTGGAGGTAAATGGGCAGTTAACATGCCCATTTAGCTTTTTCTTTCAAATATCAAATATCTTAAATGAGCTTTGAAGAGGTGTTGGACCACACTCAATTTGCAATCAAACTCCCTTAATAAGAATGTGCAGTGTAGATTTCTTCCCTGCTGATTAAAGTGAAAGCCATAAATTCATGCGTCAGGTCCTTTGCACGCTTCTTGCATACAGAGGGACGGTGCACCTGGACAGCCAGGCCCCAGTGGTGCGCAGGAGCAGCGGCCTCCCCAGCCCGGTGTGCAGTGGTGACTCCCCCAGATGCCAGGCCCTGCGCCCCCGGGGAAAGGCGCCTTGACCCCACAGCTCTCTTCTGCTAATTACGTAGTATGTCACAGAAGGCAATGGAACAGAACCACCGGCAGCAATGAATACCTGAAGATTTCACAAACTATTCTGATTTCGGACTTCTGGCAGGAAATGAGAAGAGCAGCTGTGTGTGGCGGTATGCGCCTATAATCCCAGCACTCTGAGGCTGAGGCAGGAGGGTTAGCAAGACCCTGTCTCAGAATGAAAAACAAAAGGGCTGGAGATGCAGCTCAGTGCGAAGGCCCTGGGTTCAGTCCCAGTGCTGCCAAGAGAGAAGGAGATGGAGACCAAGAGAGAGGCCATTGAGCTGCCATTCTCTGGAGCCACGCGGCAGCTGGTTTGGGACTTCTCAGCAAGAGCCCTTGCTCTCCAAGCCATCCCAGGGCCTACCAAGTCTGCTTTATTCAGGCTTTTTGTTTTGTCGTGTGATACTGGAAATTGAGCCCAAGGCCTTCCCAGCCCCCCCTTTTTAAAATCTTTTATTTTGAGATAGGGTCTTGCTGAGTTACTAAGTTGCTCAGGCTGGGCTTGAACTGGAGCTCCTCCTGCCTCAGCCTCCCAGAGTGCTGAGATTACAGGAGAACCCCACCACTTCTGGCTGTTCTGTTTCCACTAGGTTCCAACAGGAGTCTGAGTTCTCTCCTTGCTCAGCACCATGAAGAGGTAGCTTGGGTTTGGCAGAGTTCCTGTGGGTGTTTACAGGGGTAGGGGAGCAAGGGGAAAGGAAAGTGTCACCCCCTGAGGCCCCATAGACTCTGGGGTACCGAGAAGAGGCAGGGCGGGGGACAGGTGTGCTTTGCCTAGGGCCTCCAGCCCAGGCTTCTCCCCACTCCGACCTCCCTTGCTCCTCTACTGCTGTCTGGCTGGGAAGGATGCTGATCATCGGCCTCCTTGAGAGACGCCGGATGGCACTGCTGACTTAATGGAGACCCTGGCTCCGAGTCTGGATGGGGACCTGACAGGGCAGGCGAGCTGGCCGCAGGTCCCAAGGGCTGCTCAGAGTGCAGCAGGGGTGCCCTGTCCCGGCTTTGGGCGTGGCAAGCTTCAGGCCAGCAGGGCCAGTTGTGAGCAGCTTTGTGTCCACACCAAGGGACTTGGACGCTCTCAGATGTGTAAAATAGGTGTTTCTCAAGATGGCCAATGGACTACAGATCACAAAGGGCCTCCAGGCTCTCACTGAGTCCCAAAGATGTCTTCTTCAGCCCTGCATGTGTTGTCACTGCCAGTTCTGCCCTCCAAGGCGGTCTGGGCTAAGTGACTGTCCGGCCTTCGGGTCAGCAGCTGAATGCCCCGTGCTGGGCACCGCCAGCAGCTGTCGGAGTGCGCGGTTCATATGAACCCAATTACAAGTGTCCATACTCAAGTTCTGGGTGTAAGACCGAGGGCCTTTCCAAATGCTCCGAGGAGCTGACTGCAGCGAAGAACACCCAGGAAGGAACACACCGGACAAGTTGGAAAGTAAAACAGACCTTTATTAGTCTGACCAGACGGCACTCCCAAAGCAAAGTAGCTTAGAGAGGCACCTGGCTCAGAGTCCGAGGCTGTTTTATAGGGTGTTGAGGGGGAGTTAGCAAGCAGAACTTACAGAAAAGAGAAAAAAATGTTGATGGTCAAAAGATGTTTGTAGATTGTCTTATAGGTAGGTGTGTCCAGAACATCGGTTTCAGACAAACAAGGAGTTGAGTAATTTACTTAGGAACTCTGTGTTTGTTACAGATTTTATCTAGTGTGCCAGAACTAACAAGCACATTTTAACCATTAACTCACAATCAGTCACTATATTGGGGCTGGGGGAGCTTTTATGATTACAGAGTTATGCGGTCCCACATGGGTATTTTCCCATTCTCCAGTTTCAGAAGCAGCCTTGAAGTTCTGTGTGCTTTACACACATTATCTAATTTAATTTTGTAGCAACTTTGTGAACAGGGAACTATTATTTTCATTTTTCAGACAAGAAAACTGAGTTCAGCCTCCTCATATGTACGGGACTCACTAGCATAGAAAACACAGGATGAGGTCACAGCTCTCAGACACTTCTGTCCCGAGGCTTGAACCCCGAGGCTGACCTCTTTACCCTGGTCCCGAGGCTGTGGTAGAGTGGACACAGGGTTCCCACTGGCAATTGAAACTTTATTTGCGGGACAGTCCGAGGTTTTTCTCAGTAGCAGAGCATGTAGCAAGCAGTATTGATGATAGCCTCATGCGTAAGGCATCGGCATGGAGACAGCAGTTTCTGCTTGGCATGCTGAAGACAGGCCGTGGACCACTGCCCGTGAACCTCTCAGATGAGGTTGATGTACAGGTGAAAGCGGCGCTCCCTCGCGGTTTTCAGATATGATTAGTAGCGCCCCTCTTGCTGAGGCTGGATCAGGATAGGTTGGTACTGGTGGGGCTGCGACTGAGTTCCCCACTTCACTTTTCAGTGTATGTATAATATATACAGATTATATGTGCATATCGTGTATACTTTAAAAGTGTTTAGTATTATGTTTAATTTGGGCAGTCTGTTTCAGCACATCCTAGGACGCTGTGCTACAGCACTTCCCCTTCCGGTGCACGTTCGCTTTTACCCAGCACCACCCTCAGATGCCCACGTGCAGCCCCTGCCCCACGTCTGCTCCCTCATCTGAGTACAGAGGAAACACAGCGACCATCTCCTCCAGGAATCCTCTGGTTAATTTGCTTTATATAAGAAAAAAGGAAAAAAAATAATAAGGAGGGCTGGGTTTTATGTAACTGCAGTGTTTCTTTGCACTAGAAATGATATAACGAAAGATGTATTTCAAAGAAAACATGGATACTAAAATAGTCTTTCTAGGCGAGGTTTCAATAAAACTAAGTGGATTAAAACAGTTGGATTAGAAAATCTGAGGACCTGAGCCACGTGGTGTTTTCTCTGTTCTGAGAAGGGTACATCACATAGGTCTCCTCATTTTCTGAAACACGGGTGCCTGGGCTAATTGGAGGCCTGAGTACCATGGAAGAGAGACTGCCATCTCACTCACCCTGTCTCCTCCACACCTCCATCAGCGCTGCACTGTTCATGGTACTGGGGTAAACTCGCGGATCCCATTCCAAGGTGGTTGCCGGCCGGTCACCCCGAGTGCCAGTGTCCGGGCACAGAGCCAGCCAGGTTCCCACCCGTGTGGATGGCCGCTGCATCCAGTTCCCATCTCAGGTGACTTGACTTGCATTGTACCACTGCTTACGGTGAAACCTGAGATCGAGTTTGGATTTTTAATATTCACTTAAAATATCTTATATCATGATATAAAATGGAAACACATGCTGCCTCGTACTGTATATAGAAGATTCCCTGCCACACATCCAGGTGTATGGATAAAGACAAGAGATCAACAGATATCTAGGCTCCAGATAGCTCTCCAACTACTCATGCATGATGAAGGACTAGGAGATTCCCCGCTAACTTGAGGATCTGTTTAAAATTTGGAGATGTCTTATCAGTTAAAGAAATAAAAACAAATACAAAACCAGGACTTTAACAAATAAAAAGTTCAAATGAAACAGTTGATAAAGAAGTAAAAATTGCAAAGATGTGTCATGAGAAGCAATTCACAGTATAGCATTTGTTAAAAAAGACAACAACTGACTGATGAGAGAGATCCTGGCCTCGGAACTTGGGCAGGAAAGACTCCAGTGTCACTGGGATGTGGGAAAAGGAAGGGATGCGCTCTGCATGAGTAAGTGGAAGCCACTGTGAGCTGACTCATGACATGGCAGTTGGTGACTGCTGAGTTACAAATGATAACACACCTTAGAACTGATGTTTTAGAGTGAAGGAAATAGACTCACTCACATACACATTTGGGAGTATCACTTGGACAAAAAAGTGCACAGAATAGAGCAACAGAGTTCAGTCAGGAGATAGATACTCCAGTGCAGCAGAGATCAGGTGAACGCTTATTTTAAACATTTGCTCTCACGGGAGGATGGCACGGTTTGGAACGCTGGACCACAAGGCAGGTTTTCCTGACTGGAATTTAGCCACTCACCCTCTCCCCACCCTGGCTGCAAGAGCACTGGATTCAGTACTGCAGCATCACAGTGCTGTTCCTGAATTGGATTTCCAGTTAGCATAAAAGTTTGCATTTTGTGGAAAACTGGCATTTGTGGAGAGTTGATAAAAAGCCCAGCTTATGGGAAAGAAGAGCCCTAGTGGCTGCTGGGTGATGGATGATCAGCTGGGTTGGGAGCCTTTCCAGGAGCACAGCTTGTGGCAGCTGCCACGATTGGTGGCAGCCCACCTGGCCCAGGTACCTCTGGCCAGGCTGCTCTGTTGGGGACACTTCTCCAGAGAAACATCAAGAAAGAGTTTCTCGCAGCAGGGCTACCATTTTCTCCCACAAAGCAAAATATTTTAAATTTTTTGTGAAGTCTAGTTTATCAATTTTATCTTTTGAGGGCTGTGCTTTTGGAGTCAAATTTCATAACTCTACCCCTGAACATTTTCTTGTATTGGCTATATCGATAGGGTTTTTTTGGTTTTTTGTTTGTTTGGGTTTTTTTAGATATAAGCTTTCATTGTAAAAGAGAAAAGAGAAAGTATTACCTCACATCCTATGCAAAAATCAACTCAGAATGGATAATGATTTAAATGTGAGGCCTGAAACTGTAATAGGTACTACTGGGAGAAAACAGGATGAGGCCCATGACTTTGGTCTGAGCAAAAAAAGTGACAATAAAAGAACGAAAGTCAACCAAAGTAATAATAAAGGTAGCAGGAATCAACAAAAGTAACAAGAATCAACAAAAGTAACAAGAATCAACAAAAGTAACAAAGGACAACAAAAGTAAGAAGAAAAGTAACAAGGGTCAACAAAAGTAACAAAGTAACAAGAGTCAGTAACAAAAGTAACAAGGGCCAGCAAAAGTAACAATAAAACCAATAGGATGTCATCAAAATAAAAAACTTCTGTGCATCAAAGGGAACAATCAAGAAAGGGAAGAGAAAACTTGAATGAAAGAAAATACCTACAAAGCAAACATTTGGTGAGTATTAGTGTCCACACCATAGAAAGAACTCAATAGCAAGAAAACAAATAACTGAATTTAACAATGAGACAACCTGACAGTCATTCTTTGAGAGAGGATCTATGCTTGATAGAGGGGTTAAGACATGCACACCACTAGTCATTAGGGAAAGGCAAATGGAACCCTATCACCTCATACCTGTTAGTACAGCGATGTCAGAAAGAAAAGAGAGAAGTATTGCTAGGATGTGGAGAAATGAGATACCTCTCTGTTGGTGGGAATGTTTCGAGGCCAGCCTTATGCAAGGGCCTTCAGAAATTGAAAGTAGCCCTAGCATATGACCCACAGTCCCACACGTAGCTGTGTCTCCAGAGGAAATGAAACGAGCATTTCAAGGAGATACCTCCACTCCCACATGTAATACACCATTGTTCACAGTGGCTAAGATATGGGTTCAATTTAAGTATCCCCAGTGGATAAATAAAATGTGTACACAACAGGAATACTATCTGGCTGTAAAAAAGGAACACTTTTCTTCCACAGTATCGTGGCTGGGCCTGGAGGACATCATGCCAGGTGAAACAAGACCCAGCACAGGGCAGACACTGCTTGACCTCACACACGTTCAGCCAGGAGGAGGGGTGAAATCCATGTTGTCACCACGATGACTGTACCTGGTAACAATGCCTTGTATTCCTGAAGAACTTCAGTGCTCTGACCACAAAACATAAGGAAGTTTAAAATGAGTAAACTTAATTTTTAAGATTATGCACTGAAAAACAAAAATGCGCTTTCAGCAAAGCCTGCCTCTCATTGGGTGTGACCTCCCAGCTAGTGCTGTTCAGTGCAGATCACCTGGACACACCTTCACAGAGACCACAGATGCCACCCGCTGTAAATGTCCATTGATTTCCTCATTTATTACTTGCTGTTGGTCAAAGGTAAGCAGATAACCCGAGGCAGAAAGTGAGACTATGGTGCTGCCCCCCGGCCCTGGTGGGCTGGGAGGGCCTGCTGGCCAGAGCAAGGCCCTGTGGTCCAGAGGGATCAGCCTCGGCGTCCCGACCTGGGCCCTCTGGAGACGCCTGGGTGATGCTGCTAGTACCAGTGGTCAGCATTGCTCCTGTGAGTATAGCTGACCCCTCACAGGGGCCTCGGGTCCGAGATGGATCCCAGAGTCCAGCACCCTGCTGGCATGGGTAGGCGGCTCTGTGTGGCCTATTCTGTGATGGAATCCATCTCGGCTCTGCATATGAATACTGTGTTTGGCTGCTGGACACAGGAGTCGAAGCTGTCCTTCCAGGCCACTGTCTGGCCAGCATGCCCTACCCTGGCCTGTGCCCCTGGCCCGGTGACCCTGGCCATCTCCGGTGCTGATGATGATGGTGGAGACCCTGAGGGAAACAGATTTCTCCACCCTGGTATCAGAAGCCAGACTGGAGGCCCGGGGCGGTTTCTGTGTGATGTAGGCCAGAATGACCAAGAAGGACGTGTTGGGTGGTGGCGTGTGATTCAAAGCCGGCACCTGTGTGCAGTCAGGGACTGAGCTAGGGTGGAGGCCTGGGCGCATCTGCTCTCAGCCAAACCCCGCTGTGCTTCCAGCCCTGCCTTCCTCCTTTCTCCTCAGTGCCTCCAGACAGCCTGTAAATTCTATTTTATAATTTGAATACGATACTTTTACAGTTTTCTTCAACCCTTTGTGCTGAACTGCAAAAGACAACAACCTAGTGAGCCCTAGGTGTGTTTGGGTTCCGATGGTCCAGGCTCAGGATCTAAGCTAAGAGCCATCCCCTGCCCATGGAGGGTCGCTGGGTCACTGCTAGAGCAGGAAATGGCGAGGGACTCTCCCGCCCACTGGGGAAGGACGGCCAGGGGAAATGGGGGCGTTTTAGCATGGGAGATGGGGTTGGAGACCACCTCAGTAAATGCCAGGACGACCCCAGGTCATCCCAGAAGCCAGAGTGCAGACCACTGCTAGACACCCCGGGAAACGGGTTCCCCCTGGAGGGGACACTGTCCACCCGAGCGAGCTCTGTCGTTATCATCAGGGCCAAAGTTCTGGGTATCAGATTGGTTAGAAAACCTACTTTGCACTCTGTGGAAATTCATTTCCCTATTCCAGACATCTTTAGAGTCTGCAGAAACTGAGGCTGTAGTGTGGATGGACATGGGGGAGCAGCTGGGAGTACTGCAGTTTGAACCCAGGGCCTTTGCACCAAACTGTATCCCAGCCTGTTTTATTTTTTTTTTTTGAGACAAGGTCTCACTAAGTTGTTACATTGCCCAGCCTGGGCTCAAACTCATGGATCCTCCTGCCTCAGCCTCCCAGAGTGTTGAGATTACACACGTGTGCCACCACACCTGGCTTAGAGTGACTGCTTAAAAATTGCTTGCACATGTGTGCAAAAATGTGTGTTGCACATATCTGATTCACCCCAAATGGTAAAGAATTATTTTGCATATGACATAATTTTTTAAATCACCACCTATTTTTTAAAATTAGATCTTTATTGGCCAATTTTAAAAATTAGAGTTTACCAGTCCCTGCCCCCAGGCTTGGCAGTAAAGGAGCTGCAATGAACCAGCCAGACTGAAAAAGCTTTCAAAGTCTAAAAAAAAAAAATTAGAGTTTACTTAAAGAAAGCGAACCTAAGAGGAAAATGCCTACAATTAAATTTGATTTGGAGCATCCTAGATAGTGATACATTTTCTTTTTTGTGTTAAGTGGCTTTGTTTATGTTCAGGGTCATGAGCAACTGATATTGAAGAAAACTTGATGGAATGGAGGAAAGTCGAATTTAATACACTTCCAATACAGTTTAGAAATAATTGTTTTTTATTGATTTATAAAATAAAATTCGGGTTAATAATTTAAAATTATTTATTATCCATTCAGCTATTACAGATAAATATTAATATACTAGACTGGATATTTCAGAATATTTTAGTAATGTTAAATTTTTATTTATATAATTTTCAGGGCTTCTGCTCCTCAGGGGTTTAAGCCGCGGGAGGCCTCACCGGAAATGTCCCAGCCGGGTCGCGGAGCCCCCGCCGGCCGCAGCTGCACGCGAGGCCTCGGCCGATCTGCCCGATCCGGCCGGCCTCTCCGGTGCTTTTGCGCGCAGTCGCTGCGCTGCCCCAAGGCGCTGAGGCAGAGCCAGCGCAGAGGGCGCCCTGTGACTGGCTTCGCTCTGCAGGGCGCTGCTGCTCCCCAGGCTGGAGCTGTCTTGTGAACGCTGCTTTCATGAAAGCTACGCCTGCTCAGAAAGTGGGGCGAAAGGGACGGGAGAACTGCTCCTACGGCAGTTTGGGCAGTTTGGAGCGGTCCGCGACGTATCCCTTGGGTTGGGGGTGACGCCACCGTCTGGTTTCCCACCTCCTCCACGTCTTCCTCGCTGTCCACTGTCGCCCCCGCTCTGCTCCCACGGGCCTGCCGCTTGCCTGCTGCTTAGCTGGGCCCGGCCTGCTTGGGACCCAGAGCACCATGGCCTCTGCGTGTCCCAACCACAGTGCTCTCCTGCCGCTGCCTCCCGACTCTGAGAACCCAAACCCTGACTCCCGCCTCTCCTTCCCTCCCGGGAGTCAGTCCTCTTGACTGCAGCGTCAGTCCCCAGTCCCCAGGTGACTCCCCGCGTTCCCTTCTCCTTCAGCTCCTGGTGCCACCTTTGTCGGACATCAGTGCGTGGACTTCTCTCCAAGCCAGACAGGGGGCGCCGTGGTCAGCGCTCCTGTTCAGAGCCCCGAGATCCAGGTGTTGAACCTTGCTTTTGCCGCTGCTGCAGTCCGGACCCTAGGTGGCCCCCGGTCCCTGCGGTGCAGACGTGCCTGCCAGGGTGGACGTCAGGGCCCGTGGGGGCCCCACAGCCCCTCCTCTCGGTGAGCTGACGGTCGAAAGTCTGCTGTACCGGAGCCGGGAGCCACAACCCTGTGCTACCCGGAAGAGCTCATCCAAGAAGCTCACTTGGGGCCTCAGGCTTTGCTTGTCTGCTGCCTACGCAGCGCTGAGGGTCGCTGCACTCCGCGCTGTTGTGAGCGACACAGGAGCCGACGGCCTGTGGCCCTGGCAGAGCAAAGGCCCTGTCTCCCGCGTCGGTGCCCAGCCCCGAGTCCCATGGCCCAGGAGCCACCGTGTGTGCGCGTGTTGGAAGTGACGTAGGGCACGTTTATTGCTTTTGTTCCTTTCTAATTTACAGTTTTGAATCCACACTTGCAGCTCGTAATGACTGCATTTGTCCTGGGAAAACGTGTGGCAATTCTTTTCACATCCCCTCCCTCCTCCTTCCCCGGTTCTCCCTCCCTTTGGTAAAAGTTCTATCTCTCTGTTTCCTGTAGGAAATAAGTGATCATCCCTCTGCAGGTAACCAGCAAAGTAAAGCCTTGTGCCTCTACATAATGTGGTTTTACAAAGAATCAGACAATGTGGTGCAGTATCCAAACTACATTGCCAGGAAAGCGAGGTGCAGAGCCCAGCGTAGCTGCCTTTTGTTGCTGGGGCGGAGACGTTTGGGATTGATGTGTCTGTTCCCGTGTGCATCTGTGAGCCTCTGCTAAGATCGGTGCCTCCTGCTTCCAGAGGAGAAGAGAGCAGAAGGCCCCGGGAGCGGACAGGAGACCCTGGGCTCTGCCCCGGAGGACGCGGCTCTCCATGTGCGCCTGTTTAAGGATAATCTGCTAACATGAGAAGCCTTCCTGGTGCCTCCTTCCGGCCTTTGCAGAGGCCGAGGCCCGGCCTGGTTTCTGCCTGGCTCTTGCTGTGCAGTCCTCCTCCTGGACCCGCCCGTCCTCCTCCAGGCCGCATTGTACTCAGGAGGGCTGTTCCTCTGGCGCCTCTGCCAGGGCCTTTTCCTGGCCCTGCGGGCCGAGCCAGATGCTTTTCCCAGATGCCCCTGCACCGGTGCTCCTTCCTTGGGCTCGGGGTCTCTGTGGCCGCGGGTGGCCAGGTCTGGGCCCTGGAGCCTGACCCTCTGCCTCTTTCCTTTGCTTGGATCCGCACTCGGCCTGGCTCCTCCTGGCAGCCTCCCGCGCTGCGGTGCCTCGGGGAGCAGGGTGTGGGTGAGCGCTGAGGAGACGGAGTCTGCCTCCCAGACAGACCCCCACAGGCGGTATGAGGTGTGGGCGCTGATGCTCCGGACACAGGTGGCTCACTGAGGCAGAGCCCCACGTATGGGCAGCCCCGCCCCGTGCGCCTGGTCCTAAAGCTGAGCAGCTGCCTGGGGCTGTCTCCAAACCGGAAATGTCTTTCTTTCTTTCCTTTCCTTTCCCTGTGCAGTGCTGGGTATTAAATCCGGGGCCTTCACAATGAGCTTCATCCCCAGCTCCTTTTATTTATATTTTCGTCTTAATAGAGTCTCAGTCCCAAGTTGTCCAGGCGGAGCCACAACTTTCAGTCCTCCTGCCTCAGCCTCCCACAGGGCTGGGACTGCAGGTGTGTGCCACGCCCACCTGAAATTTGAAGTTTAAATGCAGTCATTTTAGTTTAGGAGAGGAACTGATCTGTAGCATCCCCACCAGGTAATTTGCATGGTATCTTTAGATGCAGCTCTGAGATGTAGGAAGGTAAGACACATCCAGCAATTTGAGGTTGGCAGATTTAAAACTTTCTAAATGTAATGATTTAAATCCTAAGGGGCAGTCGACATTTCAGGTTTATATTCCTAATTACATATAAGTATTCTCCATATGAATTTGGCTCTGAAAATTAATTATAGTGTTGGGCAATTCTAGCCATGCCAAGATGATGGCTGTTAGGCACCTTGTTTGTTAGATCCTGGTGCAGATGAAGGTGCTGAGATAAATTAATGACTGTTACAACAGCTGGGCCCTCTGGGTTACAAGAAAAATACCTTGACATTATTTTTTGACTCTGTGATTGGTCTACATTGCAAGGATATAAATTAATCTTCAGGAGATCCTAAAGACTATCTTCCCTGGACCCTTCACTTATACATCAAGTTGGCCATGTTAGCAATCTAATCACAAACCTGTAATTCAGTGGACAAGGGTTTCTTATTGTGAACAGCCTCGCGGCTTTTACTATCATTTAGGTCGGCCCAGATTGCTGATGCACCATATGTTTCAGGCCAGGGATGATGGATGGTGCGTCCAGTGCCCATCCTGAGTGATTGGGAAGATTGAAGACATACAACTCACTTATGCTTGCTTACTACTGCATCAAGTAATCAGGGAGAGGCTGGCCATGGGCTCTATGTCATCCCCAACTTTCTGCAGGGAGGGATTTCACATTAAAAAAAGGTCTGAGGAATTGTGTTCCAGCTGACATTCCTATTACTAGATTAATCATTTAGCAAACAGCTTCACCTCACGTCTGGGGGTAGTGCTGGGGTTTTAATGAACACCTTAAAGATGCCCTTTAAGAAAATAACAGGCAGCCCTTGCCTTATTTTAGCACTTAAATAAAGTCTGTACCACTAATGTTGCAAGTAAGAAATACCAATTCCTTTCTTTTAAATTTAGGCCAGGAAAAAAGAATCAAAATAATTTTACATTTTTGTCCCTCATTTCCAATTTAATAAATTAGTCTGCATGCTGGCTCTAAAAATGGTGAAGTTCTGAAGCTCTGGCTGCTGATTCACATAAATACTGCTCCCGGAATCCTGTCCAGCAACAGCCAGCACAGTGAAGGCCTCTCTCCCTGGCTGCTCTCCCTTTATGTGGGCAATCTCTCTCCAAAGAGATGAGGGAAGACCAAATGTGCATCTTAAATTATCAATTTTGCACTAAAAGCATAAATCACTAAGTTCAACGTAAGTCCCCTGCTTTTGTTGTGTCAGACTCAGTAATTTATAACTCCAACCAAAATATTTCATGGAATAATTAAATATCTCTTGATATGATTCGAGTAACTTCGGGAACACAAAGTAAAGAAGGGCTTAAAACTGTTCATCGTTGCTCATTTATTTCTTAAACAGTGTCGTAATTCTCAGTCTCTGACTGAGAATGCCTGCTTTGCTTGTCCTCAGACATGCACGCTCATTGCAGCTTTGAGAACAGCGTTCAAGGCATTTATCTCTCGGTCAGGGTTTGCAGCACTTCTTACTTGGAGTTTTGCTCTCAGTTCTAATTAACAGTTTACTATGTTGTCATCCTTCTCTCCCTTCCTTCCTGCCTTTATTTACCCATAACTTTTCTATTTACATGTGAGCTGAGGACATCTGGAATAAAGGTGGGTGACACAGTAACACTCCTAACAAGTCATGCACCTCGTGACCCTCAGAGCCTGGGTCCAGCCCAAAGGCCACCAGCAGCAGCAGCGGGGCATTTCTCAGAAATTCAGATGCTTAGGGCTGCAGCTGTGGCTGATCAGACTGCCCGCTGGTTCTAATTCACACTAACGTGTGAGGACCACGCATCATTCTGACTCCAAAGCAAAGCTGGGTGCTGAGAAATAAGTAGGGTGTCAGTGTGCGCGTCAGGGCTGACAGTTAAGAGAAAACGAATCCACACGTCCTGCAAGCGATGCAGTGGAGATTGGAGAGCCTGAGCCCTGAGACAGCACAGCTGCGCTGCCCATGGGTGCCGCACCTCGGCAGCTCAGGAGGCTCCGTGTGCCTGCGTGTGAGTGGCAGGAAAGCACCAGGCCGACGGGAAGAGGCAATGTGGGAGGGAAGAGCTTACGCAGAGACTTGCACGAGGTACGGCCATGCCAGTTTAGCTTACTGCTCGTTGCTCTTGATATCGAATGAAATTAGGCCAAAACCTACCTTGAGAAATTCACGCGGACGGCTTGAGCTTCCGAGCGGCTGTTATGGAAGGAGCAAGACAGCAGGGTTCATAGCGCTAGTGGGAGTTCAAGCCCCATCCCCCGCGCACACTTCCTCACCTGGGGAGACCCGCTCGGGGCCAGCACCTCACCCCACCGGCAGAAATGCTCGTCCATGGTCAGCAGTAGGCTGCCGGCAGCTGTTGGCCCTCCCTTTCTCTTAGTGCATGCCCGCCGAACATAACAGCTACATTCATTTGGGGCGCGGGTCCAGTATGTGTCACATCTCGACCATCCTTGGTCCCTTCCCACTCCCTCTGGCCCTCCCTCCCCATGTCCAGAACACCAGCCTCATGGTAGAAGCAGAGGGCGGCCCTCGGTGAACCTGCAGGCCTTTCCCATGGAAGCTTGCCTGGGAATCGCCAGGGGACTTGCTGAGCTGCTTCCTGCTCTGATGGTGATAGGAGGCACTTTGAGAAGGCCCCGGTGACTGTGTTTTGCAGAACAAGGGCTCCAGGCCTGGAGAGAGCTGCAGGTCCCCAGGGAGAGGCCAGCACCCCCCCCCCTTCCAGAGGGAGCACAGAGATGGTGCAGGGTTGCTGGGTGGAGCCTGCAGGAGCCTTCATCACCTCAGACCTGAGCCCAGGAGAGCCGTGTCCTGCCATCACCTCGTTTTCTGAGTTACATTCCAATTACAGATTTGCCTTCTGGACAGAAGAAAAGCTTCCATCTAGTGTCTTTGTTTGATTTCTCAGGACACTTAAAAATAGTCTAATTCCTAAATTTTTGGAGAGAGAGGAGATCTAATATTAGTGGCATATTTTATTGTAGAAATAAATATAACCTTATCAGAATTAATTTTAGAAAAGGCTTTTTTTCTTGAATGTGCTACACCAGTGCCTCATGCATGAAAGGTAAAATTCTCAGGTGATTTGACATTCAAAAATGAAATAATGCAACTGTAAAATGCCAAAAAAAGAATAGAACTTCAAGACTTTTTAATGTTCAAACTAAAGACTCTGGTAATATCTTGTATAAGGAGGTAGTGTGGGAAAATGTAATCTTTTAAAATAATTCTAGAGCAGACCTCTTTCTTTTTTCTCATTCCATTTTCTTTCTTTCCTTTTTGAGGGTGCAAATAAGAATAACCCTAGAGTGATGAGGGGCAGCTATTTGGAGGCTAGGTGAAAGTATTATAATATTTCCTGTTAGACTCCTTAGCAAAACAAAGTCTAGTCACTGAGACTTAGTAAAACAACCAAAATGCGTACATGAGACCCCAAAGGGTGTTCGTCCTCTAAAACTCGCTTCCCATTTTAAGGCACAAAATGAAAATGAGAACCAGTGCAGCATCTTGATTTTTGAACAAAGCAAAGATCTGCCCTGTGTGTTGGGGTCAGGACTCCAGGTAGCTTGGCTTGTGCCTCTTTGGAGTTACACTGTGGGGCTGGTGGGCAGGGGGAGGGAGAGGGGACAGGGGAGGGCTGGGCAGCCCCGTGGCAGTTGAAAGAGTTGCTGAGAGGCACCAGGATAGGATCTGTGCTTTCACCTATGCAGTGTCCTGTCCTTAGCTCTGAGTCTGTTCCATTTTGTTTCACCCAGTGAGGAAGGCAGAGCCCAGGTTAAGCAAGGCTGAGCAAGTCAACCCAACCGTGCGCTTCAGGAAATGGTGGGGTGAGAAGTGAGGGCAGCCTACACCAGGCTGCAATAAAGCAGCTGTTGGTCTGTGGGCAGAGAGCACCATGGAAGACCTTGAATTCCCTCACTTTATCTTTCAGAAAGCCACTGGGTAGCTCTGCATCACCCAGCCCCCCATCAGTCAGGGGACTGGGCAGCCCGGTGCTGAGCTTTCCTGTTGACCCTGCCTCTGCGCAGACAGCTCCATGTCTTGTCTGAGGGGCCGTGTGACGAACGCCCCTGCTCTTCCAAACCGTCTCGCTAGCACAGGGCTGCATGCCAGCCTGGAATGCTGGTGACTGACTGCGCGTATCAAAGGCTTTCTATTCACAATGATGATCCAATAGCCTTATCATTTCTATTTCTCACCCCTCCTCATAAAGCGGTTTTATTTTAAAGTTGCTCCCAGCCAGCTGTCTGCTGACTTCTCACGTCACACCTTTCTCGGTGCTTGAGCTGTCGAGTTAGGAGAGCATAATTGGCAGACTGCAGTGTGTAACCTGCACGGAAGCAAACTCCCAGCAGTTTTCCCTTCCCCTTCTGGGATCGCCCACAGCATAGGTGCCAGGGTTTTAAACAGCAACTTCGTGGCTGCCTCCTGTGGCTGTTGGAAGGTGAATTTCTTGGGGGTTTTATCCTCTTGTGTAAGAACAGCGGTTGGGATCACATAACCTTCTAACTTGGACACAATTGCTGGTTTCTGCCGAGGAGGCCCAGAAAGCAGCTATTATAGCTGCTGAATAACTTCTCACTCTGAAAGAAGCCGGTGCTTTCAGATCAGGTTGGAGGTCAATGACAGGGAGAAGCCAGGAAGCTCACACTGCAGCTGTCTGCAAATTAGCTTTCCCTGCAGACACTGCCAAGCAAAATGAGAGTTGGCTAGGAAGGCAGGGTGTCCTCCAATCTTTAAAAATGTATTTTGTTAAATAGAAAAAGGAAAACCGACCCACCCACCCTTTCATTGTACTCTTGAAACTGAAAAGATCCACACATCTTTCACCACGGGTAAAATTGTTCGTCTGCGAGTGGAGACCCTTTCTTCCTAGCCCTCAGCTGAAGGAAGGCGGAGGTGCAGTGCTAGCGGCTGTGTCTTCCAGTGCAGAAAGGAAAAGGAGCAGCGAGTGAGTGAGTGTCCACTCAGGTGGGAAAGGGCGGCCTAGGGCAAGGACACAGCCCTTTAAGGTTGTCCATGCTCTGTGTTTCACTCCGCCATAAGCACTTGGCTTGGCTCATTCTTGGTAAGCCAGAGAAACTGCTTGGCTGCATGCCTGAGGTTGTACCACCCCAAGAATACAGGTGGTAATAGAAGGGCACCTATGTTAAGTTCGCAAACATAATTTAAGTAAAATTAAAAGTAATTTAAGTAAAAGTAAGAGTAACTTAAGCAGTAAAACATTCCCTTTGGGACGTTTATGAAGAGACCTTTATTCTGAAGCCATTTCTGGCTTCACTGTAAAAAACCCTGTCCAACGGAGAGAGTCGGAGGCAGGTGCCTCGCACCAGCTTCGGTCATCGGCTTCCTCGGAAGGGAAAATTTGCACATTAAATCAAGAAGTAATCTACATGAGCTTTTGGAATCCATTATGGTGTCCTCTCTTACACAGCAAGCCAGTGAGTGGACTTCAACTTTTTGAATTTATAAATTAGGAAATCAATTCAATATTGCATTACATACTTTAATGGAGTGGTGAGTTGCTAAATCATCGTTTTAAAGGTAATTGAATAATCTGCACTTCTCCCTCACTCTACTCCTAAGCCATTTTCCCAAAGATTAAAAAGAGAGAGGAGAATCTCTGAACCACTGTTTGATACACTGATTGATAGGGTTTCCATTGTTCATGAAACTGGATGCGTAGTATTTACATTAGAGCCAGTTTTTCAGAATTTATTTTTGTTTTCTTCCAACTTTATTTGGTTTGAAGTCTGCTCTGGAATACTGAAAACTGCTGGGCAGTAGGTACAGACAGTGTGGGATTGAACGTGTCATGTATGATGTTTAAAATGTGGGCAGTTAGGGCTCTGCTATCATAGGGTAATTGCCATTAGGATGGGATAGAACATTAAAATTAACACTGGAGTCTATAAATTTCTACCACGGAGTCCGGAGCAGCTCTAGGCCATGCTTCTGGCCGGTGTAAATCTGTGTCCTTCTGACTCTGGGAAGGCAGAGCCCGGCCTCTTCCCTGATCTGGGTTCCACTTCTCCAGGTCCCACCCCAGCTGCAGCTTTACACCCACAGGAGGAGTCCGGTTTGGTTTTGACCTCAAATGTCCCCCAGAGGGCTCCCAGTGTTCAGAGGCAGGGGCTTTGCCCGTTGTGGACTCATCTATGGGTGAGCTGTGGGGCTGAATGTGCTGTTAGGAGGGAGGCCTGCTGTGAAGTGTTCACGGGGGTGACCTGGAAGGGAGTGTGGCTGTCTGCAGGTCCCCACCCTGCTTCCCGGTTGAGCAGCTGCCTTCAGTCCAGCTCTTTCTGCCTGGGAGCCAGCCACCAGGGAACGCATCCTCTGAAACCATGAGCCAAAACACACCTGACCTCCTCGAAGCTGTAGGAGTCAGGTTCACATCCCTGCCACAGGGACGTGAGGACGACAGGGCCTGACACCACTATTCGCTGTGGTTCGGGTGCAGTGGGAGGTCCTGGGAGCGTTTTTCCCTTCGGGTTCACATGTGAAAGGTGGCTGTTCTATGCACACCAGTTAGGGCAAAGCCGGAAGCAGAGCTGCCTCCTCTGAGGCTTAGTGCTCAGCTCATTTGTTCCCACGAGCCCAGGCAGGACAGAGGCCTAAAGAACAGCAGCATCTACTGCTTCCCTCACCTCTGGCTGGGCCAGGACCTCCTCACTGAAAGGAGCCCCACAGGGCTCCACCGCAGTGCACCAGCTCGGCAGACACTGCAGTAGGGCAGTGGATGAGGCAGATCTGGGGTGCCCACCTGTGTGTTGGGATCGCAGCTCCATTGCCTGTCTCCTTGGCCAGCCTGGAGTTTAGGGTCTTTATCTACAGGTCTTAATAATGACCCAAGAGATGAATGCATGAAGTGTGACCACAAAATATGGTGGCTGGTGAAATTTTAAAAATGCTTCTCAGTAAGAGACCCATGGCCACGAATCCCTGCCCAGCCTCCCCCGGCTTCACACACAGCCATCCTGTCATCCTCACCACTTTCTGCAGCAGCTGTGCAGCCCTCTTTCCCGAGTGTCTTTAGTTGCCTCAATGGCTCAGGCTCCCCTGATGTCCTGAATTAATTCAAATCCTTTCCCTTTTGTGGTCACTGCGACTTTGGGGAAGAGACAGAAGTCACCTGGTGCTGGATCCAGTGAGTACTGTGGGTGAGGACACAGCACCATGTTTTTATTTGGCAGAAATTTCCATGAATGTTTGTTCCATATTTAAATTAAAATGTGTTACAGTGAAAGGCTCATGGCCGTTAATCCCTCTCAGACACTACATCATCCCCTCGCTTCAGCACACTTATTCTGTCATGGTGCAACTTGCTTTCTTTGTTAGAAGTCTGTTACTTGAAGCCCTCACTGTATTTTTTAGTCACTTCTGTGTATAAAGCTTTTTCAGTTGAAACAGTGCTGTACAAACATGAGGGGCGATGAAATGAGCTCAGGGCTGAGGAGAGCCTTGGGGGCTGCCCCACAGCGCCCCCTTCACACGGAAGTGAGGAGGTAGATGCTCGGGGCGGTGGCCTCACTTCCCCCCAGGCTCCTGGGCTCGCGTCTCCCCCTCGCCCCTTGACCTTGGAGACCTTGGTCCAGACCTCACCCCAGGAGACCACACGAGCATCGCCTCTTCTCCACTCCTAGGCTGTGGCGACCCCGCTCACCGATTAAGCACTGTTTCTTGCTGGTCCAGACACAGCTCCCGAGCCTCGCAGTACACTCCTCCCAAGCAGTCCTTGCCATCTCTGTGGGTGTGGCAGATGAGATGCAAGTCCTGGCTGTCTAGTGTCTGAGGGACTCACGCTCATAGGAAGTAAGTTTGCCGCTTCGGGTACGCTTGTCATCGCAGCAAAGTCAGTGGCACTTGGTTCTCCGAGATCATCTGAGAGTTCAGGAAAATGCACCTGCTGCACGCAGCAGGGCTCCCGCCTGAGCGAGGAGGAAGGCAGTTCCTGCCCAGCAGTGTCCTTGTTCCTGTCACTCTGACTGCCGCCCGAGCGCTCGGCATAGGTGCCCCGGAGCCTCTGTACATCAGCTCAGAAGCGAGTGCCCTGCCCGCACTGGCACGCTCCTCTGTGCCAAGTCAGCTTCCTACTGTCAGTAACCTCGTGCACCTTTCTTTCATTCCATTCTGAGTGACACGGCTCTACCTCCTGGCTGTGATGACCTGACTCCCTCATTCAGGTTGCTGCTGTGTGTGCATGTGTGCATGTGCATGTGCGTATGTGCTGTACTATAAGTGCAGTGGGCGTTGTGTGGCATGCGTGTGTCTGTGCCCTTTTTGCTTGTGCTCAGAGTGCTTTCCACCAAGAGCTCACTGCTTGTCAAGATGAGATGTGCACTGTGTTTGGAGCCAGAACCTTGCACCACTGTGCCTGCCACCTGCACCGTGTTTCAGGCGACTCTACGAGTCTGCTGCTGTGGACTGGATTCACCCAAGATCTTTGCTGCGAATCCACAGAGACTCTTCATGGGGCCCGATGCAGCTATGTGCTCTTTGAACTTTGATCGGTCCAGCAGTTTACTGGCCTGGTTCACCAGACAGTTCCAGCTCGTGCAGAGTGCCTTTGTCACATGGATGCCCGGGTGAGGGTGACAGTTGATAGGTCAGCTCCACCCATCATGCACAGGGACACGCTGAGTCCACCTGCTGACTCCCAGGCCCAGGCAGGCTCTTCTGGAAATGCTCCTGGGAATCCCACCAGGTAGCATCAGGGACAAGAGGCGAGCTCAGCTGAAGAAGGAGCGGGGACCCCAGCCCTTCTGGAGGAGCAGCCTCCAGCAGCACCTCATGCTAGAGTTTGTGTGGTCTCGGCTCCTTGTCTCACCTGTGGCTGGAGGGTGATCTCCCACAGGCCACGGATGCCCCCTATGCCACCTGTGCCTGCATGCATGCCTTTTCAGTCTGCCTGGGTAAGTCCTTAGAGCACCCAAGGAAGAGCCCAGGTATCTGTTTTCTCCATAGAGAAATGAGGAAATTCATTCCTGCCCAAACATCTGTCTTCAAAAGAAAAACATGTTTCAATGTGTAGTTTATGTTTTGACTTTGAAGCGGTATACTTACTATGGGGGAAATATCATAAAATAACAATGCAGAAACACAGATACAAACCTCAGTTCATCTTGCTATTCATTAAAGAAAATTACCTGGTTCCTTTTCTCTTTGCTTATTTTGTGAAACAAAAGGAAGAGCCCACTCCTCCAGAGAGGGCCTCAGATTCTTAGGAGGAAAAACTTTTGTCTTTTCGCCGAGAGGCCTGCAATGAAAGGCTGAGAAACATCTTCCTTGATTGCAAACCTTGGAGCCAGAAAAATTATCAAGTGGCTAGAATATGAAACAATAAGCAAAACTTACTTTAATGTAATCACATATAAGGGATAGGGTGAAATAAGAAAGAAATGTGTCTGAAAGAAAATGTAAGACATTACATGACTCGTATTTACAGGGATCCGAAAACTACAAAGGAAAACACAAATAAATGCATCCCTTATCATATGGAGGAGAGGGGGTGACAGCAGAAGGCAGGCAAGTGAACATCCACCTGAAGACAGAAGAGAGTGAAGCGCTGGCATAGCCGCAGCAGCGGGTGACACTCGCCTCCGGCCGCGCCTCACCTTTGGCCCCAGGTCCGAAGCTGGCCCGTCTGGTCAGCCTCACGGCCTTGAGGTGTAGAGGTGGGGCCACACTTGTGACGTCTGGTGTACAGCTCCCCTGCTGGCCTTCTGTCTACTGAATGACGCTCCTTTGCCAGGCTGCAGCGCTGAGACCAGCTTGCTTTTGCAGTTCTGCCAGGTGAAACCAAATGTGAGCAGTGTCGCGTTAAAGTCATGTGGCCTTGTTTCTAACTGAGTGCATAGGGCCGCTTGCCTTCCTGACCCAGCCCGCAAAATTGGTTCACTGGATACAAACCCAACTGAAGGTGAGGAGGGAAGCGGACTCCTGGACGACGGGCGTCCTCACCATCACCTGCTGCAGGCAGCTGTGTATCCCAGGGAGGCGGGCGGGAGGCTTCCCACTGCAAGAGCTATGCACTCCCCAAGCCCCCTGCCCTGTGCAGAGGTGGGGGCGAAGCCCCTTACTGGGAGAGCAGAAGGCCCTGCCCTGTCGCACGGCGCTCTGTGGCTTGAAGTTGGCGGTGGCAGAGTTCTCCGGTCTGGCAATCCGGTAAATAGCTCTCTGTTTAAAGAGCAGACTGGCAGAGAACTGATGTACTCCACAGGCGGCTGGGGTGAGATTAGATGAAAACAATTCGGTGTGCTCTAATGGGACGAGGTGCTCCTAAGGTATCAGTTTATCTTCTGTGAGCCGAGAAGCTGGTTTCTTCGGTCTCTTGTGTCACGGCTCAGCTGTAAGAGAGTAGTACTATTCTTCAGTATTAAATACAATTCCACAGTATCAATTAAACATGACCTTACTGTAAATCTAAGTCAAGTGTTTTTACTTTGGAAAAATTTGTGTGCATAGAAACGTTCAGCACTCTGGGAGGCTGAGTCAGGAGGATAACAAGTTCAGGCCCAGCCCAGGCAACCTAGAGATTCAGTGAAACCCTGTACAATTAAAACATAAATAAACAAAAAGGGCTGGGATGTAGCTCAGTACAGAAACCCTGTACCTCAAAAAGAAAAAAATAATAATGCAAAGAGCAGTTCAGTATGTGAAAGGCAAAGTATTTTTACATGGGTCCCTGACAGCGCTGGGCCCCCAGACAGTGCTTGAGGTGTGTCTCTCATGAAGTCTCACCTGCTGAGCATGAAGGCCGCAGGACGGCAGCCGGAGGTGCGGAGAGCCGTGTGCCCCGTGGTGGGATTTCTGCACATCCTCATTATTCAGGTTGTTTTCAGAATTCATGGTGAACAGCAAAAACGGGCTCCGACCAGTGTCCATGTCCACAGGGAGGGCTGTCAAGTCACACGTGGCCCTTCCGCAAGGCAGCCCCGGGTAAGAAGTTCACAGGGCAGTGCTGGGAAATATCTGGAACGATGAGAATTATTAACTGAGCTAGAACCCGGCCAGACTCCTGAGGTCTTTTATTCAAAAGTAAACACAAGTTAAATGCACTGTATATGTTATTAATCAAAGGTGCCAAAATTAGGCATAGGATATTTATTAAAAGAACATAATCATTCACCAAGTCAGTTGTGTAACACACTGAAATTATAAGGATGGAGAGTTTAAAGCCATATCTCTGTCTTCACTTCTACTGAACATTTTGTTAGTTCTAGATTAGATTGCAGTGTTAGTCAAATAAACTTAAATGCTTCAAGTAATTATTATATCATGAAAATCCTTACAGCTTAATGCCAGGAACATCTAAGTCCCTTATTGAAACCCAAGGACAGTTAGCTGTCAAGTGAAGGGTAGGGGCCACGTCTTTCTAGAGAAGCAAGCTCAGTCTTGTGCTCAGAAAATTCTCATAAAATCACTTGGCTGAGACTATAAATGAAATACAGAGCAAAAGGAGCTTTTTAAACCACACTTCTCAGCAGTGCTAAACTAATAAAGGAAATCAGAACCAGGAGAAAAACATTGGCCAATGCTGAAGTTTCTAATAAATTTAAGAGCTAAGTGGAAACCCAGGGGCGGGAAAGGCATCTCCCACAAGCAGCAGTGGGGACTGAGCTCCTCCACTTCCTGCTCCACTCGCACAGGGCAGGGCTCACCAGGCCAGGCAGCTCACCAGCTGGGCTCTGGTGTACGTGTGTGTCTGTGTGTGTGCATGTGTTCACATGTGTGTGCCATCGCATCTGCTGAAAGAGGAAATACTCCCCCTGCCAGACTTGGGTCAGGAGGTCAACAGGTCTCATTTATTATTCAGAACTGCTGCCTGACCTTTTATTTCCAGCTTGGAGGACCTTGTATTCTAGTTGTTTGATTTTTTTAATGATGAAGTCACTATCTTGCCAGATAATAAAATTATGTCTTTGCTTTCCTGGGCATTATGATTTTCTCCTTTCCATCTGAAAATGTAGTGTTCTGAACCACTGGCTGCAGTAAGGACCTGTAAAGGAAACCGTTAGTTTGAACTTTTCTTTTTCTGCAAGATTTCCAGAGATTTAAATGGCACTGAGTGCTGCCACTAGTTGAAGCTGTTGTCTTGCATGATTCTAACCTTTCAAGCGCATTCGGGTTCCTCCCCTTCCTGGAGACTTCATTGCTACACGCAGTCCTCTGCAGTACAGGTGTGGGGTCAGATGGCTCCAGATTCTCACTGGTGCAACAGAGAGAAGGGACAGAGAGAGGATAACTCATTTTCCAGCTCAGAGGATGTTTGGGAGCTTCCTTCCATCTTTTTGTAGTGTACAGATTTTCATCACCAAGAAAGAATTTTCTAAACACTTCACTTTTTTATGTTTCATCTCATAAAACACAGTGAAAGAGAAGCAGCACAGACTCCACTCAATAGAGCGTACATTTGAAAATATTCAGACGTCCAGCCCCGAACTGTAAAAGTAGCTATAAACATTTAACAAGCAGCACTGAAGAAAATGGAGAGGACTTCTTAGGAGATCTGGTAGCAGTGCAATAGACAGCATTCCCAAAGAATGATTTTGTCCTTTGTAAAGCCAGGGGTCGAAGGTCTCACCGGTCCTGCCCTTGAAGCAGACATATGAGATGCGGCCATGTGCTTTGTGACACTGCATGTGATGAATAACTTTGATGAGCTAGTACACAAACCATGGGAGTCTGTGACATTCATGGGCCCGGGAGGCAGTGATACCCTGTGCAGGTGAAATCACAGCTCTGCTGTGCATCCTCAGCTCCGTCTGTTGTGGAATTCCCTGACACTGACAGTATCTATATGCAGTAGTGCACATGCACGCACACACGTGTAGAGCAGTTCAGTTGGGGACAGTCTGAAAATGCCAGGTACCACGTGCAGGCATCCAGGCAGCCCCTCTGCTTTCTCTGAACACTGCAGCAGCAGATGGCCAGGAGGCCAGCTCACCGGCCCTTCCCCACCGCTCTTGCAGGCTGGGGGTTGGTCCCCAGGGTCAGCTCCTCCACCCACAGATCCCGCAAGCGTGGCTCTCTGCACATTCCCAGCTTCCTGCCTGCCCGAATTCTTACCTGCAGCTATTTTACCACCACTTTGGGGACCCCTTTCCTGGCCCAGCAGAAGCCTCTTGGAGGGAGTTTCCAGCTCTGGGCCCTTGCTCTCTGCCTAAGCGTCTGACATGGGACTCTCATAGTCCTTGTGTCCCACAGCAGATCCTCAGTGGGGCTCTCATTTCCTGTTTGATTTGCGCACAGCATCAGAATTGTGCTTGCACGGGGAAGCAAAGTCGTGGTGCTGAAGGTCTCCAGTCTGTTCATCGACACGTGAGCCACCTGAGGAGGGCCGATGGCTGAGGCTTCCCTGTCCCTGAACTGTAGGCAGCTGCTGTCGGGCTCAGTGCAGAGCAGGAGAAGGTGGTGAGGGGTGCCATCCAGTTTCCCCTTCAAACATGCATAGTACTCAGTGTGACCCGTTCAGCGCTACCCGTGTTTTGGTTTCTTTTCATGGAATTCCCAGCACAACGTAAAACCCTGAACACGTTCTCTGGGCCCAGCGTCTTTGCCCACCCCTACCCCAGCCTCCTGTTGGCCACACCTCCCGAGTGTCGGCTTGGTCTTGCTGGCCTCAGGTCCTGCACAGGCACACGCAGAGCTCCCAGCCAGCCTGGACCCGACGTGCACTCGCCTTTCCTGACCTGGGTTCCCTCTGCCCCACGGCGTCCTGGACTTTCTTTCTGGTCACTCATTGGCATGCTCTTGTGTTTGTGCATGTAGTATGTGTCTCCCAGTCAGATTGCAAGCTTCATGTCATGGAGCCCACCCGTTTGTTTGCCAGTCCATGTCCAAGGCCTGTATTCCAGCACCTGTCATGGTGTACGCGCTCAGTAAAACTCTCCCAGCAGCAATGCTCTGTCCTGCTCCCTTCCCCTGCATCTGTGGCACTTCTGAAGGACTCTGTCCGGGGACACAGTGTGTTTACAGAAAGCTTCTACCTCTTCCTGAACCTTGCAATGGAAGCAGCTAGAATCCTCGTCTCTCCAGGACTGGGTAGTGATGACGTGAGGCTTGGAAAGGTGAAGTAGAGGAAGCTTTCTTTCTGATGCTTAGGAGGGCGATGGAAGAGGGTATTCTTAGGTCACAGTCCCAGGCACAGAGGCCTGTGAGCTCTTGGGACCACAGGTTCACTGTGCCCTGGACTCTGGGCTCAGCTGGTAGCTTGATGGTCAAGACCAGGGCTCTATGTACCATAGCTGATGAGCTGAAACCAGCCTGCTGCCTCTTTCTATAAATAAAGTTTTATGAACACAGCCACGCTTCCCCTTCCTAGACTGTGTGGTGGTTATCATGGACTAACTTAAGGTTGAGTGGTTGTGGTAGACACTGTCTCGCCGCTCCAGTCTACAGTACCTGACTACCTTCACCGCCCAGGGAAGCTTTGC
Organism: Heterocephalus glaber; assembly: GCF_000247695.1. The sequence continues at coordinate 7,339,893 of NW_004624731.1, forward strand.
CAGTCCCTGGTCAGGGCCCAGAGAAGGGCACACAGTTGTGGGCAGAGATGAGACCTGCTTTCTCATCACTTTGCCATGTTTGCCACTGAGCACTGTTCGGAAATGGTCACGGGGTTCAAGGACATGGGTTTTTTTGGCTCAGCTGAACTGATCCGTGGCACTTGTGGTACTGAGGAAGATTCTGGCAATTCATCTTGGAGAGGCTCTGCATAGATGACGGGAAATAGACAATCGCAGGTGGGCACGATATCTCTGAAGATCCTGGACCCGGGCCTGGACTGGGGCCTTGGGCTGAGACAGAGCAGTTACCGGAAGCTCCGTGATGGCCACTTCCCTCTGAGCTGACAGCAAAGCCTGCACCGCGATGGCTGGGCTGTTCGGAGAAGAAAGAACACATAGCATGTCAGAAGCCCATATGTCAGCTGCCACGGCTTCTGGAAACTGCCCAAACAGTCTGCCTTCCATGTTTGGCCAAAACAGCATGGTCTAATGTCCATGACCTGCGGGTCCCAGAGCGCTTGGAGCTCCCCGACCCTCCACACAGATGGCCGCTCACTCAGCACCTCTTCCTGTGGGGGCACGAGGAGGCACTGCTCTGTCTTCTGTGTGGCTGCATCTTCCCTGCCAGCACCTGGGGGTGCCCAATGTGCCAGGTCAAGCCTGCACATGACCAAGGGAGAGCGAGCGCCCTCCAGGCACACACGGTGACATGGCCCACACCTCACCAGCTCAGACCTGGATGCCCGAGTTGCTCATGATCGCATGCAGCTCTGTGCTCTCTGTTTCTTTAGAGTTTCCCCAATGCTAGGGCTTGCTCCTTGTCACCGCCATCCTCTGTCTGGAGTTGAGAGGACCCCAGCAAGCCCTGCTGCCGGTCCTGCCTGTGCCCACCGCTGCTGACTCTGAGTTTAAACATGCTTCTCCTGTGACCTCATCTAACAAACCCCATCTCCCAAATGGCCCCCCATTTCTAAGTGGCCAGAACTAGTTTTTGCAATCTTACCGTCACTTATAAGCTGACCAACAATAGCTAATGCTTTACAACCCAGCTACCCCCACCCCGCAAAAAAATCAGTGTGTGATATGGTCAGAAAATCATTACCATTCACTCCAGATAGTTCCTTCAGCTTTTGCTTTTTAGACTCACCCCAATTCCCATTGCCTTTATAAATTAATAAATGGAGCTCATTAAAGATTAATGCCTTGCTTTCTCCTTTTGGTGACTCACCCTCTCTCCTCAAATTCACCCTTTGAAGTCCGCCGAAATTCTGCCCATGGCTACGCGCACACCAGGACCCCGGGCAGCGCTGGGCGGAGACCAGGCCAGCAGCGCCTCCTCCCGACCCCGACCCGATGGAGCAGCAGCTCTGCTCCTGCCTGGGTGTGGTGGCTCGAGCTCTTTCTCCTCTCTAGCGGCACTGACCAGGGAGAGCCCTCAGCACAGGACTGTTCAGAAGGCGCCAAGGCATGCTCAGCCCCTGCCCCCACTGGACTGTATTTAGAGTCGGGAGGACAGGACGTCTTGGGTGAGGGCCAGCCCACGGCTCCGAAGGACCGGCGCAGGCCCGGTGGCTGAACATCCTGGCATCATTTGACCAGGTGCAGGGCCCCACGTTCAGTCCAGATGGATACCACCGGTGGGGCCAGGGGTCAGACCACAAGGCCAGGCGGCTGTCACATTAGTGCCTTGCAGATCTGTCACATTCTCTTCCCTTTGCTGTCCATGGCGTCACCAGGACTGCCACGGGGAGTCCACTCTGTCCTCTTCTGTGTCCCCACAGAGACAGCGGTTCCTTCCTCCACCCACTTCAGACGCCACCACCTGCCGGAGCACCTGCCACAGGCCAGTCCTGCCATTGCTGCGGATGGCAGGCTCAGGAGACCACCTGAGACCCCTCGGTCCAGGCCGCTGACCGAAAGGGCCGAGTGCCGTTCTTGCTACAAAGTGACCCTGGGGCTCCCCTGTCCTTGTCCCCCCGTGACGAGCACCCTTAGGCAGAGTTCCAGGCTTAGCTCTGGGAACCGTGGCCACCTGATGGGCACAAAGGTCATCAGTCACCACGGCCCCTCACCCTGCGGCGCTCACTGATTATGGGACAGATGCGGTCCCGATGGGAGCACTGTAGTTACTGTGCAGTCTCAGGGCAGGAGATACTCAGGCCACTCACCTGGACCAGAAAACAGCTCTGGACCTCTGGACGGAAAGCAGCGCGTTGAAATGCTCTCTGAAGAACGCAGTGCATGTCAGTATTTGTCTCTCCTCAAGCAGTGCTTGTATGGAACACTGGATCGTGAGCTCAGGTCTGAGGCCCCAGTTCTCCTGGAAAATAGAAACTCCATGCAGTATCTTTGAGCTCATTTCTGTTTGTTTTATTGCCATAGTGGCTGATCCAAAGAATCAAGTAACTCAGTAGCTTCCACACAGTTGTTCCTTACGAGATTAAAGTGTACCTTGTTCAGTATACTTTGTGTCTTGTAAGACTGTCTTAGAACTTTTCCTCAGATAGATTTGGGGAATTTCTTATTTAAAAAATTCTTATAAAGAGGTGCTTCTTGGGCATTATAGCTTCAAACTGGTATTTGTTTGCATTTATGAAGACTAATGATTTATATATCATGAAATTGTCATGTTGCTTGCAGTGGTTTTTTTCCATTGATTCTTTAGGTTTTCCACATACATAATTATATCTTCCGATAAAAAGTAGTTTTACTTCCTCCGTGTTTGTACCTATGCCTCTGTTTTACTTGGCTTCATTGTGTGAGTATTTCCAACAGTGTTAAGTAGTAGTCAGGCAGAGTGGACGGCATCCTCATGGTTTTATTTTTATGCGAAAGCTAGTACTATTTCTAAATTAAAATATGAAATTGGCTTTAGAGCTGAGGTAAGTATATTTTGTCTTATCAAATATTCAGCAATCCTATTTTCTTAAATGTTTTTACATAAATGGGTGTTGAATTTTGTCAAGTGACTTTTCTGTGCCCGTTTCTATTATGGTAATTGTTGATTTACCCGTCTGATGACTACTCATTTTTCCAAAATAGCACTTATTTAAACTAGATTTTCATTTAATTTGTGTGCAATTGCTTATCATTTTAAAATTTCCTTTCTATTAATAATTCTTCTACCCTTTTTCATTTTTTGTTTCATATACTTGTGAATCTTTTTTACTTCTTGATTAGATTTGTTAGTGGTTATTGGTTTTATTGATTACTTTGTTTAAAGTACCTTTTGTATTTCTTCCTTAATTCTTGTGTTTTATTATTTTTGAACTTACTGTCTTTATTAATCCTTTCCTCTTGGTTTCTTTTGGTTTACATTATTGTTCTTTACATTCTTGAGTTGGCTACTTGATTGATTTTTACATATATTAACTACCTTTTTATTGTTAAAGATGGCCTCGTGTAACTAGATTAATTGTATTAATTGATTCTGTTATATTATGGTTTCATTATTGTAATTCTGAAAAATGTCTGCAATTTTGTATTGAATTTCTCTTGTAAAACAAGAGTGACTCTATAATGTGTTTTGAAATTTCTGAGTAGAAAGAGATTTTTTATTCCATTAGCCTTATTAATTTCTACTTTTATTGCATTGTGATCAAGAGAATATTTGAGCTGTTTCATTACTTGGAATATTAGGGAGATACTTTGGAGTTTCACACGTGGCCAATTTTGATGAAGGTTGCTTATGCCCCAAATCGAGGTGTTCTGTGTATTATTGGTGTTCAGCTATCGAACCCCTCGTCCACTGGTCTGCATGGGTTTTTCCAGGGATGCTCTGTCCTCGCCACCTGTCTCAGACCGAGATGTGCTAAGGCTGTCTGTGCTTTCTCATCCCATTTCCTGTCCTCTCTGCTTTATTAGAGTAACTGTGTTGCTATACACACAAATATTGGTCATTGAAGGACCTTCGTTCTGAATTGCAGTCTTCTAGTACCATAAGACAGACTTTGTTGTGTGTTCATTTAATGGTCTTTGGTTTGTGTTCCACCCTGCTCAATAACACTGTGACCGCTGCTTTCTTTTGGCTTATTTATATCCTGTCTAACCGTTTATGTTTAATCTCTCTTAACCCTTTGGGGTTATGTCTCTTTTATCTAACACTGCTTTAGATTTTACTTTGTAAGCCAATCTTGCCATCTCTTCTTCTAATAGGTGATCCAAGCATTAACATTTATCGATAATGTTGGCAAGTCCACACACACACACACACACACACACACACACACACGTGAAATTATGTTTTTCACTATGTGTTCTGTTTTATTTTCCTGTGTCTCTCTGTCCCGCCCCCCGCCGCCTTTTTGTATTTTTATTTAATTTTGTGGAATTGAGCCCATTTAGACAAGTTTATATTTTGCTCCTTTACTCTAAAAGCTTTATGTAATACTTTTCTGCCATGTGTTGTAAAGACAGTAGCAAGACACTCGCTACTTAATATCTCCGTATACTTGCTAAGACCTCACCACACTGCTTTACAGAGACGTCAGCACTGTGCAGAGATCTGGTGGACTTTGGGATCTGTTGAGTGTATAAGGGGATGGGGACCAACTGGAGAAGTAGCTGGGTCAAATAAGTCATTGTCTTTAGCTCTGGCCAGAGCTGGATGTTAAGGTAGTCCTAACTTTCCCCTTGTTATCTTCAGCAGAAACCAGAAAGTTTTCATAATAAATTAAACTTCTTTAAAATCCAGGGTTAGTTAAGATAGATACAAGCATGCTCGCCTCTCGAGGTTTAACCTGTAGTTTAAATAAAGAGTTTTTTGATTCTAGCTATTTGCTGTGCTGTTCTGGTGCTTTCCACGCTAGCAATGAGAAGAGGATAGAGCAAGCCAGGGCCGGGTGTCAGGCAGTAGCCCAGCACGGCCCCCTCGGGATGCTTCCACCTGGACAGGCAGGCAGGGCTGACTCCCACTTCTTCCTGAGCCTTTACTAAAACCTTATGTGCGACTGGAAACTGGTAAGAAGCCCAGGGACCAAGGGCTACACATAGGTAGGGTGCAAGACCCATTTTCCTTTCAAATATAAAAGGCCATGGCTGTTCATTTAAGAGGTTTGGATCTGCTTGGCTGGGGATGGAGCTCAGTGCAAAGCCCTCAGACCAATCCCTGGTACCACACATGTGCATGCGCACACACACAAACACGCACACACATGTAGGCATGCACACACACATGCATGTGCATGCAAACACACACAAAAGGGTTCTGATCTAACTGTATCCATAATCTGAAACTTTGTTGTACACAAACAATAATTTAAACTTCCAAACACAAATCAATTTGTTTACAAAGGCCATTGTTATATTTCCTAAAGGATATCAATGTGTCATTGTTTCCATTTAATGTATCAGCAAAAAGAAATTATTTAGAATAACTTTCCAGTGAGGTCCCATGTTATCTGATCCACATGTCAGAAACCATTTTTCCGTCCTTCCATGTTGAGTGCTCTTGATAGGAAAAAAACAAGAACTACAGGTGACTCTGGGTGGGATTTTATTTGGTTATAGGTGCCACTAAAGACTTGCAAATCTGTCTGCCTCCTTAAACTTAAAGTAGGAAGGACCACTAACAATGTCTACTAGATTATTACAATCTTAAATCAAGACCAAGATAATAATAGCTATCTTAAGGTATCTCTTAGATTACTAGGTCAGAAAAATTTTACATATCATTATATTGCTAGAAAAGTAAATATGAAGTCTGGACATCTTATTGCCATCTGCACATATCTCTAGAGGAAGATAGATACAGATTGCAGTCACACTGGATTCATTCAGGCCTGCTGCATTCCAGCCTTTAACCTTCGTGTGGTGTAACTCTTTTACGCTGGACCTTTGAGTTACAACCAGCCTGACATACAGACAACTTGGGTTATGAACAGAATTTTAGTTTTAACTTAGGAACAAAGTCTTGAGTTACAACCCAAATGCCAGTCACTTGTGCTTCCAGATGATCTCAGACACAGATTTAACCCTTAAAGAGTTCTGAAAGGAAGACAACAGCAGCCTCTCCTGTGTGGGGTTCTCTGAGAAATCCTGGGCCAGGGTCTCTAAGGACACTGAGATCCACCTGTGTACAGGAGAGAGACCTGGAAGGCTGTGTAGAGGAGCTGAGCCTTCACTGACTAACCTGAGTTACAACCAGCCCTCGGGAACGAATTGAGTTCCTAAATCAAGGGTCCACCATAATTGTAACCTTTCTCTCCTCCTGATAGGCACCATCATTGTCATTGTTTTGTAGACACAGAAAGGCTGAGTAACTTGTCTAAGGTTATCTGGTATATGGATGAGCCAGGCTATTTAAATTAGGCATTTTAATAGCACACTGATAAATCTCCATGACAATAAGGCATTTGTCTCTCATTTGTGGAAGCTGTCCTTTTTAGCAGAATCCTAAAGCTAAATATGGTAGTGATCTTAAACAGTGTTGAAGAAAACACCTATTAGAAACAGGCCAATTAAAAAGGAAAGCCTTGTAGGTAATCTTTAGACTTCTAATCATACTGTATCATTCAGTTAAACCATCAGTCTTAGAAGTAGAAGCCCTGTGTTACTAAGCACAGTCCTTGCCAAATGTCCAGGCAGAGCCCTGGCTTTAGGGTTACAGGCACATAGTAAATGGCAGTGGCCTAAGACTAAGCACAGCTGCCTGGAAAGCCGGGCCCGCTGTGCTCTGCACAAGTCAGCAATCTGTTGGGTTGATGTGCGATCAAGGAGCTGAGTAACCTATGATTCCCCCGTTTTTCATTCAGAGAAGACCTGCTGATGGTTTTCAGCAGAATCCCCTGCTCTCTCCCTCTGTTTGGACTGGGGCTGACTGAGCACCCTTGATTTGGGCTTCTAAGAAGATGAGCCCAGGGTGCGAGGCAGTGGGCAGACAGCATGGTCACGTCAGGCTCATGAAAAAGCCTTCATCCTGCTTTCTTCGTCAGCCAGCTAGGCCGCCGGCCTGTGACTTTGCAAGCCCTACCTGTGTTTGTCACCGTGTTGTGGTTTTGCCCTGCACTGCTGACACTGGATGCTGGTGGCTTCGATGCCTTCAGCTCCTTCTGCCTCTGTTCTGACCATGTTAGGGCCAGTGGCTCACCGAACTTGGACAGCATTGCATGGAGAACGGTGACCTGTGTGTCCACACGTCTGTCTCCCATGTGTTCACTTGATAAACAGCAGGCCATCCAGGCCTCCGCCAGGCACCTCCTCTGCCCTGCCATCACAGCTCAGCTTGCTCTTCGGGCCTGATGGTTGAAGTGAATCGGTTGGCACTTTCTTTCTTCCTGATTCTGGCTCCCTCTGGCCGAGTCCAGCTACCCAGCACCTTAGGGTAGAGCGATCAGTTCCAATGTCTCCAGGATCAGGAGAAAGAACAAAGGCCATGTGGTCAGAGTCTCTTTCTCCACTGCCACGCAAGCTGTGTGAATGGTGACGTGTCTTCCATCTTAGTTAATTAATGATTGGCTTTGGAGGGTCAGTGGGAAAGCAGACAGGGGATCACTCTGTGATCTGTCCCAGCAGCCAGCCAAGCAGCAGATGCTGTCAGAGCCCCTGCCCCAGGGACACGTGGGCTCTGAACCCCAGCTGGGCCGAGATGGCTCGGTCGCACCCACTCCCCACCCAAGAGCCACTTCCTGGCCTCCACTGTGACTGGCCATGCTCACAGGCCCAGCACTCGGACTCCCATCACAGCTGCTGCCAGGGCCTCCGCAGCTAAGCAGAGTCTGTGAAGCAAATGAGTGGGAACCGTGTCAGCCTGGAGCCACTGCTGGGGCTGACTGGCCGCTGCCGGGTGGGCGGGTCTCAGACACTTACAGGCCAGTGTGAGCTGTGCCTTAGCTGTGTCTCTGGAACCAGCCGGAGCAAGCCCTTGGGCTTCCTGGAAGCTGCAGCAGTCCAGGCTCTGGGGCGGGACAGCCCCTGGCTGCGGGAACCCAGGTGTGGCCAAGGAGCCGCCCAGGGCCCTGGGGCTTTAAAACAAAATCACTATCCCTTGGCAGAGTTTAATCTCAGTCCCTCTCCCTGCTTGGACCTCATAAGGAGTGAATCTGCCTGATCTTTAATTCATGAAGGGAAGGAGCTTCATGCAAAGGTGTGAATGGTTCAGGAAGTCCCTTGCAGCACAAGGGGAAGCCTTTGAAAATGATGGCCCCTGGGAAAGAACGTGTCCACGCCTAAGCACGGCAGCTACTGCAGCCCCAGGATTATCCTTTGCTCTGATTAAATGACAGGCGTGAATGGTTCTATTATGTAAAAATCATCTTTCCATCATTCAGTATTCCTTTAGAGGTTAGAGTCTGTTCTTACATTAAGATCACAAGAATTCATTTTATCTAGTTCAATTATGACAAATCATCTTCATTTCTTCTTTTCTTTTACTACATTAATAAAAATTTTATCACCTCCTTCTTGGTAGAATGAAATATCAGTGAGGTAGATGAATACAGAATAAAAATGTTAAAAGAGAATGCGTGTTAAGTGTAGGCTTCGTATTTGAAGGAGGTTTTTCTCTCTCTTCTAGCCCTGGGGGAAAGTTTTGCCTTTCATAAGAAGAAAAAGAAATCCACCTTGAAATCTGAACTTGGGTGAAACAATAATTGCTGAAATGTTAAATAAGTTTATTTTGTATTTCTGGTCACCTTGCCTAGATTCACATGCTGCTTCTGGGTGCATGAAATGGCAGCCTCACCGTCATGCTGTTGGCAGAGACACGTTTTATATGTAGGAAACATTTCAGGATGAAATGTGTCTGTGAATGTTAGAGAGCATGAATCATACCAAAAATCAACCAGATGCTTTAAAGATTGAGTGACCCTTTCCTTGAACTAATGAAACAAAAACAGGATCTCCTGTGAGAGCAAAATTTGTTTTATGCCTGTACACTGAGTTCAGAGAAGTGCAATTCCAGGGTGAATTTGACTTTCTTTCTTTTTTATTTTTATTTTGGAGGTTAAGAATAGGAAATATCTATAGAAAGATAGCCTCTGTCTGAGAGAGACAGAAGGGGACCGGAAAGCGGGATGCCTCGGGGTGAACTGACCTTTATGATTCATGACGGTAAGGAAAAGAGGCTGGGCGTCAGTGCGTTTCCCTCCTGTGCAGGGTGTGGGTGTGATCTTTTGCTCTGTGTGGCTCTTACTTTGGTTCTTTGCCCCATAGGGAAGTAAATGTGTAAAGGGTGCTTCGGCCTAGAGTCTTGTCAGTGTGGTCCATGCAGCATCTGCAGCACCCTTCGTCACCGCTGTCCCAGACTGAGCTGCATTCAGCGTGTTTGAACAAGTCGGGGAGAGGAGAGACTAGCGAAGGAGGACAGGGAAGGACAGGTCAGCTCTGCGTCCCTGGGTCTCCGGACGCAGCACCTTTCTGGAGAGGTGACAGTGTCTGGTGACATCCTCACAGCTTCCAGATGTGTAAGATTCCTTGGGTCCCAGCTGATGTGCCCTAGAGGAGCAGTAAGACAGGAGGCCCAAAGAATGGAGGAGGAATGCAGTACAGGGGAGTAAAGTGCTGATAAAAACAGAAGCGGAGAGACAAATGTGAGCTGGGGTCAAGGAGGACTCCGCAGAGACGTGGAATTTGAGCTAAAGGACGTGAAGGGTGATTTTTGGTAAGCAAAGAACCAGAGACTGGGATGAGAAAGGATTTCGAGAGCCCAGGGCTTGTCCAGGCCACTGAGCCTGGAAATAAGGGCGACTCGCGGGGGCAGTATGAGGCCTCATCTGCATGGAGGAGGTAACTTGGGGTCTGACTGCAAGGACTCGAGAGAGGCTGCACCCAGGGCAAGCCGCCCACCCTTAGCTGAGGCCGTGTCTCTGAAGGACTCCCCCGACTGACCGCGTGGAGGACACCATGGGTCCTCTGCACAGGAGTGGCAAGGCCAGACCTCGGGCTCAGAGGTAGGATGTGTCTCTGTCTTGGGGCAAGGAGTGACCGGAAGGAGAGACGTGTTTTCAGGCTTCACTGTGGGGTGACTGGCCGCAGAGAGCAGGAAGAGGACAACGACCTCTGGAGGTAGGAGGAACCAGAAGTGAGAACATGCTGACCAGAGCTGATTCCTCTTAGCACTTTTACAAGCATCATCACTCCTACTCCTCTTCAGACTGACTTCCACATTGCAGATTCTCATATCCCGCACTTCCGGCCGGGCCTCTGGCTCCCTCTGCACTTCCGTCCTACACTTCCACAACAGGAGACGTGTCCAGCATCTGGCCCAGGCCCATGGGCTCGCGTGGTGCTCCTGGGGCTGCATTAAGGGTTGCATGTCCTTTGTAAAGCACCGTCTGAGTCTCTTGCCTCTGCCTTTACTCTGTCGCAGGTTCCCGAGTTGTAGCAACTGACAGCTCCATGCCGTGGGCTCACTATACATACTTGGGATTATGTTTCCCTGAAAGGCTTCCCAGAAAGAAGCCATACCAAAATGTGTATGCACCGTTATTGACTCCGCCCTACAATTGTTTTCTATAGCTTATCTGAAGCAGTCCAGCATTTTATAACTCAGGAACCTCTAGTGTCCTGGTGATTTAACCATGTAGTCTTCCAAACATTCTTTTTCTCTGAGACAGGGTCTTGCTAAGTTGCTAACCTGCTTAGGCTGAGCTTGAACTTGTGATCCTCCCGCCTCAGCCTCCCAGAGTGCTGGGATCACAGGCTGCAACCCCACCCCTGTAGAATTATATTAAGAGGAATATTTTACAGCACTCTAGGGATCTGTCTCATCTGGAAGTATCTAGACGTCTCTTACCCTTTGTGTCTTACTTCTTAGTTCCCCAAATGTGCTAACACTGCTTTGTATGTCTCCTCAGATTGGAATTATGGGTTTCTCTTTACTCACATGCATGTGGGTTCTTAAAATTTTTACTCTCTTGAGTGTGTGATCCTTACCTTTTATCTGTGAGTCGCTGGATCACCCAATGTCCAGGTGAGATTCTGCTGCTCCCCAGGCCCATCTCTGTGTTTGGGGCAGGCAGACCTCGATGTGGCTGTCTAAATAAACTATTAGGCAGGGATGTGGCATCAGGATGTGACAAGGCATCTATCTGTCGTGCATCATTTCCCGGCAAAGGCAGTATTTTAAATGATTGGCTACACGTGACTCGCATGTCCAGGCGACCGTCCTTCTGGGCGTGGCATGTGAGGGAGCAGCTGAAGCACAGTGGGGCTGTACAAGGCTCCCGGGCATGGCTTCCCCCAGGGCTGCGGGCTCTTGACACACCAATGTGCCACCTGGGTGTCACTCAAATAAAGATAAACCGCATCAGATACTGGACCCTACTGGTGCAAGGTGGGGTAACTGAGGCCTCCTCCTTCCTAATGTTGGGGAGCACCAGAGCGAGGCTGGGTCTGAGTAATTCGACTTCCTTCTTTCCGTTTCCTGTGTGAGCGATGACAGCATGGACACCCAATGGCCAGGCGAGACCTGCGTTGCCCTGCGGGGCACTGCTGTCCACTGGGGTGGGAGGCTGGGCCCTGGGCCAAGGTCCAGCCTGGCCGCTGTGCTGTCCTCCTCCCGGGATGTGGGCTCCACTTCCGGCCCTTTCCCCTGGGGACACCTGCAGACTTTCCTGAGGTTAAATTGCCCTGTGCTGTGAATCCTTATCGTAAGTTCGTATATAAATCATGTTTATCTCTCCCTCCACTGCCAGCCCAGTGCTCTTCTGATTGAGGAGTCTCTCTTGTTTTCCTGACCTCCTTCTACATTTTCAAATATGATCTGGGAAGTTTACTATAAATTCCTCCTGGAGTTGTCCCTCTACTGACAGCTCTTCAGTTTGTCAATATGCGGGGAGCTATTTGTTTTCTCCTTCAGAGTCTGTTCCTGCTTTCAGTTCAGTGCTTTCTTAGACTTCTGAGCAGTAAGCAGTGAATGTGCTTCCATGCTCACTGAAGAACTTGGCCCTTAGGCAAACATGGGATGATGTTTGCACAAAGTCACGGAGGAGCTGAGAGTCAGTGTCCACCCTGGGGAGCCCTTTGAGATAGGACTTCCGTCCCTTTTCTTAAATAGTTATTTCTGTGGCAGAGGGAACTGGGGTTAAGATTGCTGATTGGACCTGTGTTCTTGCATAGGATTTATCCAATTATGAATAAATATGCAAAAGAAAGAGTAATGTCCCCCTAGCTATTTCCACTCTGTATTTACTCAGCAATGTTCAGAGAACAGAGTCACGAAAATTGCTTTATTTGATACTGAAAAAACTGCAATGTGTCTCAGCAGTTCACCACCTTCTCCCTGGAATGCGAAGGAAATGTCACCAAAGCCACACAGAGAGAATCTTTGCTGATCCCACTCCAGTGACTCCAAGGGTCCCCCAGTTGGGAGCGAGGGCTGCAGCATCACCCCCTGGAAACCTCCCTTCCTGCTCCCCAACCTACACATCCCTCATCCTCCACCCCTGCCATCTGCGCAGTCAGAGAGTTTGGATCATTTGACTGGGCCTGGGCTTTGGCTTGGTTTGGACTTAGACCAAAAGACTTCCCGGCCCCACCCTTACATGGCAAGGAAGGGACAACGTGGGCTGAACCGACGTCCGTGGATTTGAGTGGAGGAGGGCACACTCTCCACCTCTGGACCGCTCCTCGCCCTGCCCATGCCTTGGCAGATCACAGTGGCCAGTCTCTTCATGCCTGGGCACCAGGAGCCAAGGAGCTGGTCCTCTTCCAGGAAAACAACATCTTCCTTAATTCAGGAAGAGCTCAGAAGTCCTTGTGTTCCCCAAGGCGACTGTAGTGGCCCTTGTTTCTCAGTACCCTGTGCAGTGATATCCTGACTGTGTGGTGGGTTGGGCTTGAATCCCCTGCCCCACCCAATACTGGGGATTGAACCTCTAGAACTCAGCTGCATCCCCAGCCCTTTCTTAAACTTTTATTTTAAAGGTCTTGCTAAATTGTCCAGACTGGCCTTGAACTTGACATCCTCCTGTCTCAGCTTTCTGAGTAGCTGGGATTATAGGTGTGCATCACCATGCTCAGCTGGTCTTGGGTTTTTACCTGGCAGAATTTGAGTAAGAGCTGGAGAGCACCAGAGAGACTGTCCTTCCAGCTCCTCACTTATGAAGAAAGGATGCAGAGGTGGCGCTGTTAGAGGCAGAGCCGAGCCGAACCTCCAGACCCGCTGGGTCTCACCGATCAGGATTTCTTTGGAGGCCACATGTCTCTGTGGGTGCTCATAAATTCATTTCAATAATGAAATTGTTCACAGTCTTTTTTCTTGCAATTAATACAAATATTTCAGCACTAATCAGTGAAGAATTTTGTTTTCTGTTAAAAGAATGAGCCAGATGGGACTCTGATGCAAACGGCCCGTTGGCATTAATAATAGATTTGGGGGACCTGGGGGGAGTTGGAGCCATAACACCTAGACCTGGCCTTGGGCATTCCTGCTTCAGCTGCAGGGGAAATTAACCCGTGCCTCTGTCACGCTGGGGCCCTTGTCAGTGTCCGCCGAGCCAGCTGGGCACGCTGAGAGCCCTGGCCTTGCACCTGCCGTGGGTCTGAGCTGCGGTGCTGGTCTCGCTCCTCAGCCTCTCCATGAGGCTCATTGCTCCAGTGTCCTGGTACCCAGAGGTTCTGTGTTTGAGAGGAATGGAGCAGTGTTTAACAGGACTCGTCAAACAATTGGCCCCTGCCTCTCACTCGAATTCACCTTCCTTCAAATGAGCTGGGCGACCAAGCCACACTGCCCACCTGCAGCTTTCAGCAGGCTTTCCTTTAGCTCCAGTAAGCAGGAGCTTGATCCTCTCTCTGCTTGTGCATTAAATAAAATAACAAGTTCTGTAATCTAGGTAAAGATACCCACCAACAGTTATTTTTCACAGCATCTGCAAAATTCCTTTTTATCAGTTGAAAATGTCAATTTATGCTAGAAATACCACCTGGAAACTAGTATTCCAGATCAGACTGCAATTGCAGGAAGACGGCAGAAAGACCAGGTGTCCTGCTAACCCCTGTTCCTGAACTTGTCCATGAAAGTCGTTACTTAATGACAAAGAAGCCTGAGGTGCCCAGTTGAATTTTTCGCAGTTTCCAGTCCACACTGAAGACAAAACCAGCCAGGAGTCTGATGCAGGATGTAGTGATTGCTATTCAAATATAATCAAGGATCCTACTGCTCGGGGATCTCAGCAGATACTTGTTAAAGTCGGGGTGATATGTACACGGCCATATATGCTTTCCTGATAAGACATCTGTCCGGAGAGAAGCCAGTTTGAGAACTGAATCTGGGGTCCGTTCAGTGAGATCCTCTGTTCACAAACTCGGTGTTATCACTTGAAGTTTTTTCACGGATTCTGCCTCTTTCTTGTTTAAAATACATCACGGTTTTTTTTGTGATCTGCCATTCTCTCATTATTATCTACTTCCACCTATATTTGGTGCCATTTTTCTTTCTTTCAAGCCTCTGAGAAGATGTTTTTTGGCTTATTTTTTGGTGACTCCTTCACACTGAAGGGTGACCCAAATTATCAAGCAGGAAGTGATTGGCTCTCGCCACCTTGTTGAGTGAGTAGATTTGAACCCAGGTCTTCTGTCCCATGGGCCCGACAACTGTGACCTGTACATTAGTCTTTATGTCCTTGATGAATTGGTAATTAATATTTTTGTGTGGCCTTTGCTGCCACACTGGTTGATTCCATTCAGTTGACCTGTTCTATCTTGTTATTGATGATTTACTGATGAATACCCTCCTTACTTCCAAAAAGCCTGTATATATATGTGAGCAGAGGGCCTCTCATTACCTCATTCATGTCATCATAAGAAAGGATCATGTGGAGCTGCGGGTTTTATTCACACTGCAGACCGTGTGCTGCAGATGCTCACAGTGGCCCTGCTGGGACAGCAGTGGGCTCTGGTGGCACCTGGCCTGCTGCTGGCCGGGGGGGACTTTGCCCAAGTGGGGTTCTCCTGTTGAGGGTAGGAGTGCTTCTTACAGTCGTCCACTGGCTCATTCTTGTCACCTGTAGCCGCAGATAGTGAGGAGGGGAAGGCGGGCTTGCAGGATGACTGAAGCCAGAGGAAAACAGGTGAGGGAGGAGATGGCCACAGAGCCTGACGCCACTGGCTTCTACAGAATCTCCCTCACATAGTCTTTGGGGCTGCTTTTGAAGCACCCTAAATGCGGATTACAGATTGATTTCTTACTGTTGTCGGCTGGATCCTCTCTCTAGGATCTAGGAGAATCACATTCAGTCAAAGGGGTTCTCGCCAAACACAGGCACACAAAGAACACTGACTCCCCTCTGTGTCACCACCGAGATAGCATGGAGATGTATAGAACCCTGGCCTTTGGGCTGTCAGCATTTTGCAAGGCATGGCGAGTTAATGGAGCAGCCTCGTGTCTTTGTCTTTCAGTGGTAGGACTGGCAGCAAGAGTACGTTGTGTCAGCCCCTACCCTCCTGATGCGGACTCTCTCAGAACCCACTGCAGAGGAAACAGACAGTTGGCTTTAAGCTGAGGAAGAGCTAGCAGCCATTCGCACTGCAATGATGTCAGAAGCGTCTCTCTGCTAAGCTTTGAAATGCAGCTTCAAAACTCCTGAAAATATCCAGGAACTTCAGTGATGAGCTACAAATGGACTTTGGTATTGATAAACAAAAGTCAATATGTATAGTGAAAGGACAACTTACTGTGATAAATGGGCCCACCATCAGTAAAGATCAAATTATTGACTATCTAGGGCAAGGAAAAACCTGTCTATAGCTAACTTGTACAGGTGAGAAGAATTAGCCAACAACAGCACTTCAGGAAAAGCTCAAAGACCAGCGAGGAGAACTCATTAAAAACACACACCAGGCAGGCAGCACCAGGAACAGACATGCCTGGGGCGGGCGGGCGTGTGTGCACACCATCCCATGGGTGTGGATAAGCACCCTTGGGGCTCCTCTTCCAGTTGAGGACTAATTCCACTTTAGCCTCCTCCTGTCTTCCTGAAGAAGAGCTGCCCTCTGTCCCCCCAAAGCCACTGCTCTTCGATGCTGTCTCCGTGCTCCCACAGGTTCCATTCGTTGTGCTCAAGGCGTATGTACGAGAGCTCATGGAAGCACCTTCTTTTCTCTCCTCCTCCCCGACTGGCGAAGAGCTGCTTGTAAGGAGCCTGATCAGTATTCGCTGATGTCCCCATTGTGGAAATGATTCATTAGAGAAGCCCTGCGCACATGTCATGCCAGGGTTTAATGGTGAAACATCCCAGGAGACACCCAAAAGAACAATTGCAAGGATGCACCTACCCAGGGGGCAACGCCTCTCTGCAGCCTGCCACTCCCAGGCAGCACCAAGTAGGCATCACTTCTGCAGGACATTTCATTGGCTGCTCCACAGACTGCCCAGTGAAATTGACCATGCTTACACCACTTCAGATTTGGAAGCTAGTGTGTAATTAAGCAACATATCTGAAGAAGAATCCCCTCCGCTTCCCTGCCCACTCACACACACCGCTTTTCAGACGAGAGGTATACAGCTAGAACCGCACCTACTCTCCAGCTTTCTTGAGAGGTCTGGCATGCCGTTGCATCCAGGGCCACTTCATTGCCACCAAAAATGATCACAGATATGCATTTTACTATTCTTGATGCCTCTGTTATAGGCTTTTCCTTCTGAGGTCTCGGATTCAGAGCAGATTCTTCAGACATTTGGTGCCTGATAAATATCTGTTGGAGAGTGGATTAAGGGAAGGAAGGAGAGACGTGTTAAACTATGAAAGTGCAATGTCCTGGGTGACAAGTCCTGTGCATTTGCCCTAATAATAGAAATGCTGCTCCACTGGCTTTTAGGAAGAGATTTTGCTATGGAATTGATTCCTATTTTAAATACCAGTGGAAATACTTAAGAAAATTAACAAGCAAGATATACACAGATAAATGCAATCAAAACAGGCTTGGAAATTTTCCCCTGTATAAAGGCTTTTGGTGGCATTGATGTGTTTAACTATTGCATTTAAAACATTCCCCGAAAACCTATGGATTCCAAAGTATTCTGTAAGTGGGATTTATACTGAGGAAAGTTGAAGACAGATCTATGGGAGGTCGCATAGCCCATCCACGCCTCTGCAGACCCACATCAGAGTGGGCAAATCCAACGCGGTCTCCAGGGGCCAGAGCAGGAACTCAAGGAGACTGCACAAAGGTGACCAGAGGCCGCGTCCTCCGGGCTCTGGGGCCATGGAGTTTGGCCCCTCTGAGGCCTTCCTGGCCCATGCTTTGGTCCCTCAGATCCTCCAAGCGGATTTCCTGTGACAGGTGCTGCTGCACACGGGGCACAGGGACACCAGGGAAACACGTGTGGTGTCTACGTCCTATCTTCCCAAAAAGTTCAAATGTGCAGAATGAAGATGTCAGGTTTATTTATTTAAATAAGCATTTCATGCAATTCCCACATTTTGATTCCGAGCAAAGGGTTTTAAACCATGCTCACACTTCCACGGGACAGAGAAGCATCTGTCCTGAGGGGCCAGCGGGCAGACGAGGTACCTCGGGCCAGCACCATCTCAAGGCCTCCTCTGACACACGTGTGGGCTCGCCCTGTGACCGCTGAGTTCCGCATGCTGTGTCAGGACACCACAGGAGAGCGGCCGGAGACTGGGTGGGACACTGTGCCGCTTGTCCAGTGTGAGGTGCCAGGCTCCAGCCCCTGCCCTAGCCTCCTCCCCTCTGGAGGCTGGGAACAGCGTCCCGAGCGCCAACAAATGCTCCCTGAGGGGACACAGCCATGTGTGCCTTGCGTCGCGCTCATGGTGATCCACGTGGTGTGTGAGTGTCAGTGAGATCCCAGGAGATAGTGGTTGTGTTCATGCAGCAACTGACAACAGGCAGAATGTCCCTGTACTCACGTGCACACACGTGTGCGTGCGTGCGTGCGTGTTATTTAAGCACTTGGCTTCAAACAGGCGAGGAGGCTGTGATGAGAATCTTGCTTTATTTTCCTTTCCCACTGAGGTGCTTCCTGAAGACAATGACCCCTCTCCTGACACATGACCGCTACAACACACAGTGTGGGCATGTGTCGCCTGAGAGCTAAACTCAGGGAAGTGTGTTTTCCCACACAGTGTGTGGGTGCCACGCCTTTAGAGGAAATGTGTTTAGACTCCTGGGCTAGTGTCTATCTCTGGTCAATATTTCTACTTAAGAAATAATATCTAATGACCAGTAGTCAAAAGACCTACTATTTAAAATACCAGTGCTCCTTATTTTCAGTGTAGTCGTTCTCTATTTTAAGATTTATTTTTAAAGCTTTCTTTCGGTGTTAGTATCATTTTTAATTCCACAAAAGAGGACTGAAGCTCACCCAGAGCCATCATTAGCTGTGACTTGGGCGGCCAAGGGAAGTCTTCTCCGGCCTGGAGCGGATCCTCTAATTGAGCAGCCTGGTGTCCTCTCTGCGCGCTGTTGCCATTAATTGACTATATTGTTTTAGATTTATGCATTAAAAATACGATTTCTACTTCCAAGGCATCACTTTGTTACTTTGTAGCTTTTAGCTGATGCCATGAACTTATTTTTCTTCTAAGATAAAGTCACATCTATGGATTTTTCAACTAATTACGTGTCTGCCAATAAATACTTAGAGGATACAT
The DNA here is from genome assembly GCF_000247695.1 of Heterocephalus glaber. Next base: position 7,358,447 of record NW_004624731.1, read on the forward strand.
TTTATTTCAATTTATTATTTGTGTTTACATAGTGTGTCCCTGGACATATCTGTGGAACTGAAAAGAAATGGTTTAATGATGTTTGCTGCTGCTTCCTCACCTCCCTCTCTCTCTCTCCCTCTCTCCACCCCCCCTTCCTCTCTCCTTTTAATAGCTGCAGCCAGTCCGGTCAAGCATGACAGCAACTCAGAGGTGGCCAACTTCCAGGACTCGAAGGACGTGCCTGACAGATGCGTCTTGGAAGGGTCTGAGAGTCCAGGTGAAAGCCATTTAAAAATAGTCAAGTATAAAATGATGAATTTGACAGTGCTTTGGGGTCCGGGGGGTCCTGTGATGCTGTTTTCTCTTAGCAGCCGCACTGTCAAATTAATGGTCACCTCCAGAGGTCGCGGTGAGGAGCTGCTACCTCTCTTCTTTCATCAGGAATTCAGGCGGAGGAGGTTCAAAGGCTGGTGCCGAGAGGGAGGCTCACGCAGTTAGTTTGTTGTAGCCATTTTAGGCTAAACTGGTTATGCACGCAGCGGGCCGCTGTCACCATCACTTGGGAAGGAACAGGCAGAAAGGCACTGCAGTCCTGTCAGATGCACTTGAGCAGGTGTCTTTGTTCCTGGTTTTGGTGTGTCTTAATGACCAGTTAGTAAAGGAGAGAGTCTGGCAGCTGATGACCGGCACTGGGGTCCACCAGAGCCCTGGTGCCAGGAGGTCTCTTATTACTGAGTATCAAGCCGAGTGAGAGAGGCTGCTGCTCCTCTGCGGCATCGAGCCCTGGGTGCCCAGACCCCCTCATCCCTTGTGCTCACCCGCTTCGTGCGTTTGATCTGGCCTCTCCACAGCCTGTCAGCTTGGTTAAGAGATTTCCAAGTCCCGTAGCCCTTCCCTGACAGGGGCAGCTGCGAACAGTCCCCTACCCCTTCCCCGGGAGAGCAGCTGAGAGTTAATGTTCAGGGAGAGGTGCAGCCCGAAATCTGTGTCAGGTCCCCGAAGTCATCTTGGACCCCGTAGGCCCAGTGGTGATGGCTTCACACATGCCAGATTCCTCCAGAGATGGCCTCAGCCCGGCCTCCGCCACTCCTCTGCCCTGTGAGCCATGGCCCAGAGAGACAGCCTCGCTGGCAACCAGGGAGTCACGGCCAAAAGGAAAGTGTGGATCCATCTCACTGACAAAGGGTGCATAGTGGGCATGTCCAATGTCTGCGATAAAATTGTATTTAAATTACTTTTAGTTTGGACTCGGATTGTCTCATTCTGCATAGGTTTCCACAGTGTCTTAATCAACCCTTTCCCGTCAACCTTTTGTCAGGCAGTCACATCCGTGAGGCAAGTGTTTGCCTAAGAGTTCATTGATTTTGACAAGAGCAGAGCAGCTCTGGGCCACTGCAGAAGGAGAACACATCTCCCCCTTCCTCCGTAGGCCTGAGACTGCAGTGAGGTTCAGAGCACAGCCTGTCTGGCCGATGCAAACAAAGGGACATACCCAAAACAGAAAGATTAGCTAGGAAATACAGGTGCTGATAAGGCTTCTTAACTCCAGAGCGAGCATCTCCCAAGCCCCAGCCATCATTATGCTAGTAATAAAGGACGAATTGCCCTGGCTCTTTCCTCTGTCCATCCCTGCATTTTAAGACATCTCGCCTTATAGGCCTGCAAACCTCTGGAGGCTTCAGGACTGGTCTCACTGCTTTCCACTGAGAATTTGTGGCTTGGTTGTCATGGAGACATCGTATTTCTCCAAGAATTGCTCATATTGATCCGTGGCCAGGCGTAAATGGCCAGGCGAGTGTGAGGAATGGGGGCTGGGCCATCCTCGAAAATGACCAGGGCTGTAGGTTGGAAATCAGCTCATGGTAAGCACTTAGGTAAAAAGAAAGAAGCAGTTTGATTTTGTTTCAGGGTTTCTTTCTGCACTTTGGGCCATTGTCTTCATCCACGAGGGACTGAAAGAAACTTGTTAGCCACTTGTCATGTCAGATCGTTGGTGCTGGTCCTGACACAGCTGTCAGCCTTCAGCTCGGTGCAGTTCAGGGACACACAACAAAGCAGCAATGACATGAATTATTTATGGCTCCTCGTGTGGGTAAAATTCTGTGATAAGAAATTAAGACACTTCTCAAAGAGGTGCTTGTTTAGGAAGAAAGATTTTGATGAGAGTCTATTTCCTTCAAGTAGGAATGTGTGGTAGGTAACATTCTTACAGCAGAACCCAGAGCAAGGTAAGTTTGGTATTTCTGGTGTGAATTTGGTGGCCTAGAGGGACTTTCTTAAACTATGAAAATATGGCTGTTCACTTTTCAGTGTCCCAAAATAAACTTCAAAATATCAAGTCCCTCCAATGGCAGGGATCCAGAATGGCACACACCGCTCTGGGGGTTTTAGTTACCTCTGTTGACCACGTGTGATGCTGCTTGTCCAGAGCACACTAACCACTGCAGTTAAAAGAAAAACCAAATTTGGGGTTTCTCAAGGGTGAGATCAGGGGAGATGTCTTCACACCAGTAGAGGTGCTCCAGAAGCTAAACTTGCAATTTCGTTCATTGGTAATTTATTGTATGGAAAGGGACATATTTAAATCTGAGTGTGCCATTCTTACCGTTTCCAACTGGAAGATTATCACTCATTGGAAATTCCTAATAGCATTCTCATGTATGAGAAAATCCCCCCACAAAGTTGAAGTGCTCAGCCTTCTAACTCTAATGGGCATTGACCTTACGCAGTTTTAGCCATGCAATGCTAAGTGACTAATATATTTATTACATCATTTCAGATGAACAGGCGAGTTGTTTGAACAGAATACAGAAAATGGAAGGTCATTTTCCACGCAAGCACAGTTCACAGGCATCACTTCGTATACTGCTCTTTTCAAACAAAGGCTTTGCTTTGCAAATCCTCCACCCATCATCTTATGTAGCTCTTAGAACTTTGGTTGCTAATCATAGCTCTTTTCATTTCCAGAAATCAAGGACACTGAAGCACAGAAAAACTAAAGTAGAAATTTTTGAAAAAAGTTGAAGTTGATATTTTTTAAAGGTTGATAGTTTTTAAATCAAAATTTCAAATATATATGTGTATATATGTGCATTTGCATGTATGCATGTGTGTGTTCGCATATGTGCATGTGGGTATTTGCATGTGTGTGTGTTCACATGCATGCACATATGTGTGTATATAGTCATCAGACTGGCTTGGTGAGTGATCTCTGTGAGCCATGAGTGCTGAGTGCAGTCTGGACCGCCTTGCCCAGCCGAGCTGACTGCTGACCCATTTGTGAGTGGGCCGCGGTCTGCTCTGGGTCACCGTGCAGAGGGCTGGGGAACGCTGTCCTCCTCACCCTCCAGTGCTCAGCCTCGCCCACTCACATCCTGGCCTCCTTATGGCCGCGCTGCGTACCCAGGTGAGCACCAAGTCCATTAAGGCTGACAGAGCGCTGCTGCTGCTTTGACCCTGCCCGTGAACCTGGCAGTCCTGCCTGGCCCAGGAGTGGCCCACAGTAGAGTCTTTTCTTTGGAATAATTCATCAGCAAAGAGTTCAGACTCACAGGTGACCCCAGATTGGAGTTTCTGCCTTAGATTCTCTGGAGGATGCCTCCTCACTCCCTGGCATTTCTAGGTTCTGGGAACCTCTGGGAATAACTTTGATGTCCAGTAACAGAAGCACAGGCCAGCAGCCCCCTTTTCGTGTGATATTAGGGCCATTAGGCTTGCTATCCTGGGCTCCTTGAGGCCTGGTTGCTTCTGAACCTGAAAAATATTTCCACAAAAAATAGTTCAGCTGAGTCTTTGCTAGTTAACTCCAGTTTACTATTTCCTATACAGGGAATCATGGTCAATCTTCATTCCCCAGAATATTTGTTAAAAAAGGATTCCTCACCCTGCATCTTCACACTCATGGTGATGGTGTGATGTTCACCATTTCTGTGAAGTGTTGATGAGAGATCTTAGGCTTTTATCTCCCCATTTCTTGGAAATTAAAGTTTTACTTCCTAGTGCACTGGGGACAGAGCACTTACGAGTAACCTCAGCTGAAAACCTAGTGACAAGAGAGAACTTGAAGGCCCAAAAAAGAAATACATTCAGGCAAGTTTCCCCATCATTCTGAAGTAGATGATGATCAGTATGCATCTGCCATTAACAGCCTTTCAGTGGTTTTCATGTAGCACGTTTGGTGTGTGGATCTATGTACATCATTGTCAATCAATACTGCATTTGCATGGATCTGATGAACAAAGCTAGATCTCGCAGTTTTCAGAGGAGACGACACTGTAAAAAGCCAAGGTGGGCTTTTTCTTTTACTATTCTGGCTCATGAATCACACTAGAAACCAGGTAAGGCAAAGTAGGACAGAGTCGGGGCTCAGGCCAGCGATGGCGGAGCCTTACCAATCACAGGCTGGCTGGCATGGCCTTCGAGATGCAAGAGCCACCTCCGAAGCAAAGTGTGAGCACTTTCTTTGGGCTGCATTTCATGATATCAATATTCTTATTAATTTGCCCAAAGGGAAAACTGGGGCATCAATGTAATAATTTTTAAAGGAAGTAAAATTACAGTCTAATTTACACACAGAGGCACATGCATGCATGCACATGCACATTCAGTACACAATATTAGTTTAAATCAACTTTTTGACTTTTTCCTTGTAGAGTGGGAGTTAGTATCAGGGTTACAGCATTAATATAAAAATAGCTCATGAAGAAACAAGGCTCCAGAGGGTTTGATAGGCAAATGTGTTGAAATCACACATGTTTAGCTCCAAGAATAACCATCAAAGTAGTCCCAGGACAAAGTTTTTTGATTCTATGACTCAAATCCTTTTTCAACTAATTTATTAGTCTTGACCCGAAAGCTGCAGTTGGGGTTTCTCTAAGAACAATTAAGCTGCTTGAAATGTATGGAAGTTTACTAATTTCATACCAAATTCCTCTTGTTAGAAACATTCATCTTCCTTGGCAGTTAAAAAAAGCCCGAATCATATGCACAATTGCAGCACACCTGTCCAGTTTATAAGACTGTTGCTTCTTCTATTCACATTTTATTTCAGGATAGAAAAGAAATATGGAAATACAGGCCATACTTCCTCCCCTTCTGTCCTCCCATCCCTTCCTCCCTCCCCTTTCCTCTCTCCTCCTTCCTCTCCTTTCCTCTCTCCTCCTTCCTCTCCTTTCCTCTTGCTGGGTTCCACTGTATAACCCAGGTACTTGTTCTCTCTAGGTAAGCCCAGACACCATTCCTGGATCGCAAAGGTATGCTCCTGCAAGGTGTGCTGAGTGGACTTACAGTGCAGAAGCCCGGATGTCCCCAGTTACGAAGTCCAGTCCTGCCACTCACCTCCTATGGGAAGCAGTTCTGTCTATCTACAGTGGACTTGCTAATGCTCTAGCCAGAATGCACTGAAAGCACAACACTGATCGAAAATCCCCATGTTCTTCTATACAGTGATCGCCTAAGTCAGCAATGGCGAACCTTTTAGAGCTTTCACTGCTACAGACAGCCTGCTGTGGCATGCATGCCATAGGTTCGCCACCACTGGCCTGAATCATTCTCTATCCCTCCTTATTTTCTGCTAATATTTTCAACAAGAAATGCCAGCCCATAGATACAAACTGAACAGTGCTTTGGATTTGCTTCCATTTTTTCAATCCCTGAGTTATATAATAACATTAAAACCAATGTAACGCACAATTTAATCTTGCTTCAGCGTATGTAATGTAAAGCTTCAGCAAATTTGATCTGTTGGGTGAGAACACTGCATCAGTGGATGCCTGAATTCAGACCAGTGGCCACAGTGAGTCTCATCCCTAAGCATGAGATGCTGCTAACAAACAGGCAATTCCCTGTAGTCATCAATTAGCCCAGACAAGTGACACTTGGTGTCACAGTTGCCAGACTGGTGCAATCTAGCTCACTGAGGCTTCTGAGGACATGGGGCTACTGTCTTCAGCTAAAGCCTGAGCTCACTGGCCACAGAGATGTGGGCTAGGGAAGGGGGATCCATTTCTCTCACACAGTTGACTCTTCTTAAGTGGACGCGCTTACAGTTCTTTTCCCAGAAAGAAGCTTGTCTAGCAGGAATTCTAAAACTAAAATATGAGGAGTAATATAAATAGGAATTGACATAAAGTGCTCGTCTATTAAGGCTGTTAGCAATCTGATTTACTTGCTGCAATTTATATTATACCATTCTTTGATTTATAGAAAATCTTCTAAGCGTATTAATATGCATATATTATGAATACAAATATTGCCTAATCTATAGAAAAATGAAGTATTAAATATATGATATATAGCTCTCTCTACGAGAAAATTTCAGGTCCCTTCAAATCGTCAAACACTTTTCTGAGCACTAGAGTCAGTGTCCGTGCCAGGATGGGGACAGGGAGAGAACCCTGCAGTTCAGTGTGTGGTGTCTGCTGGCAAGGACTCAGCTACTGCCCACTCGGAATGCATGGGCCAGAATGCAGACACCAAGTGTGACCCCTCTAAGGAGGTCCAGGTTGTGCTGTTCGTTTCCTAAGAACGATGCCCTGTCAGAAGTTGCGTGTTGCACTTGCTTCGGCAGCACATATACTAAAATGGGGAGTTGTCAGACGTCCGTGGATACGAGTGACCCTAGAAAACTGAAACCTTTGGGAGCTGACCTGTGTATGCTTTCCTCCTTGGGCGGAAAAGTGGCAGCCCAAAGCCACTTGAGACAAGTTCCGAAGGAAAGCAGGTGGTGACTTTGGCGGTGGGCTTGTCTTCTGCCACACACAGCCACGGTGGGAAGGGCTCTGCCAGTCCCAGCACAGGTGTCTCATAAGTGCGCATCCCCGGGACGGGAAAGGTGTGCGACCAAAACCCACTCGCGCACTCCAGCTCTGGATGATTATTGAAGTATGCTTTCTTATTTTCATAGTTAGGGCTCTCCCTTTCTCAAGATGGCAAACAATAGGTTTTAACAGTTGCTATACTTAGCATTTTCTTGGGTCTAAGAAAACTAATATTGAATTCCTGAAAAAATACTTTATGATGCCACCGGCTATAGGAAATTAGAAATGGCATAACCCTGACTTTACGAAACAAGGAGTTTTATTAATGCTTTATTAATGGAGGCCAACACCATTAACAACCAAGAACTTTAATTGCTAACATGAGAGATTCAGAGAGAGAGAGACTGAAATGATGCGTGTACAGTATCCACATGCAAATGCGCTGTGACACAAGTTTGAAATCTGTCTGAACCGATGTGCTTATACTGACTGATGTCCAACATGCTTCAGCTCTTCCTGCTGGGGGAAGACTTGGCGGGAGCTGCTGGCAGGGAGCGGGACCAGCCACGTGGTAGTCCTGGCTGCCTGTCCCCCCGCTGCAAGCTCGGACCTGCTTCTCACGGGACCATGTCTTCCTGTCTGTCTGCAGTGGGCAGTGGGGCCACTGTGTCGACACGTGTGTTTGTATCTGTAATAAACACTTCGTTAAAATTATCTCGTGTTTCTTTTTTTATTGAGACAGAGAGAAACTGAGACCACCCAAAAGAATATCATATTTTCATGTTTGCAAGTCTGGATTCTTCCATTCTTGGTGGCGTGGCATGTAGTTGTGTTGTTTGTGGTTATGTCGTGTTGGCTGCATTGCGTATTGGTTGTGCCAGAGCTGCAGAAAGGCTCTAAAAGACTTCAGTGACCAGTGGGGAGCAGAGCCTCTCAGTGTGTTCTGGCCCTGGCTTCTGGCGCCTTCTATCATCATCTGAGTTGCAGAGCGGCCTCACGGGGCATGGGTCTTTGGCCAGGCATGGAGGCAGTCTGCACCTCACAAACACACAGAGGTGGCCTCTGGCCTCCAACTTTCCCTTCCTCTTAGCAACTAAGTTAACCCCCTGGAAACTGTCACTACAGAAATGTGATCAGAAGACATTTCTCTATTAATATTTGTGGTGTTTGGGTGACTTCTATTTCCTTTTCTGTATAACTTTGTCCATCTTCTGTATTTTTAAAAGCCTTTGGTAATTATTCAGTTCAACATTTTGGAAATGATACTGCTTCTTTCAGTATTTAGATGGCACGTAAAGATTTGTGCAACGAGTTTGTTTAAAATGCAGGTTCAGAAAACACTGATTCCAATTCATTCTAAAGTCTTCACAGAATTGACTCATAATATTTTTAATTTAAAATTGTTTAAATCTATATTTTAAATTTTGTTTTAGTTGGTCACTTATTTAAAGGCAGCATTACACACTTCTATTCTTCATAAAATATTGTCTAATGCATATGTAAATTGCCCAAAGTTGTGCTTAATTTCATAAGAAAAATGACTTCTTTGCAAACATTTGCATCACACTTAGCATTTGTGAAATTTGCAAGCTCTTCAGGAATCATGCCTGTCTTGACGTCAGTCTTCCGGGTGATGTTACCTGGTGTCAGGAACAGCGGTTTGTGGTCCCTTTGCTCAGCTGGAATCCAGCTGATGATGCAGCAGAAACCAGAACTGAGCAGGTGGCCCCACCCCATCCTCCAGGTTGCCCTGGGAGGGGGAAGTGCCATCCGCCTGTCCAGCAGGGCAGGGCTGGGCTGAGGCCTCCTGCCACAGCCCTTTTACTGACTTTCTCAGCCCTTAGCTGTGAAATGTGGATATCGTGGCGTTTTTGCCGTAATTAGATTTTCTGTGTTTTATTAAAATATGTTTATCTTGATCACTCTGTGTTTTACCACTTCCTTGTCTTGGGACCTGCTCATTAGGCCTAAGATAAATTCAGCTTTTCCCAGAAAGCATACTGCACGTAATGGGCTGTGACAATGCCTCATTGTAAGCACAATTATAATGATACAAATGGTAAGAAATAGTCAGTTTAATACCATGTGAAAACTGAAGGCATGGGCCATTGCAGGTGCTGAGGGACTTCCTGCAGTAACATGCAGGGACTCCTAGCAGGTGCAGCTCTTCCTGGACATTGTTGCTCCAGATGCCTTTTCCTAATTCACAGACACTGGGGATCGTTTGTACTCCACACCCTACGAATTGGAAAGGTAGCATGAGTTTCATCCAGGACACAAGGTTTTTAACACCAAAGATAATTAGCATTTGTTTAGTGCAACACAATGACGAAATCTACAAAGTGCCAAATGCCAGCACAACACCTACATTCATAACATCATGGAATGGCAATAATTGGGCGGCACGTGCTTCCGGGCCCATCGTTTGTTCACTTAGCAACCATTTTAATTGCAGTTATCTGTAGTCCTCCACCGGCTTTTTGATCTTACTTGTGCACTTCTAGGAAGGTGTTTCCCCAGCGTGGGGACACAGCATCCTGCCTGGTGACGCCTCTGAGGTAAAGACCGTCCATGGTGGGTCCTCACACAGGGCCGCCCTGGAGCCTTGGAAGAGCTCCCCTGTTACAGCTGCAGTGTCAGCTGCATTTCCTGTCAAAGCAGCCCCTCGCACGGTATCAAAGGATTGCAGTCCTTTTTCTGCATTCGCGTCAATTTATAGTTATGTTCTGTGAAAACTAATGTGCTTCATTTTCCCTGTTGCGTTTGAGTCTGCCGAGGTCTGGGAGCCTGAAGCGAAGTGAGGTTGAGAACTGTGGTTCTCTCCCAGACGTGGCCATGGCAATCAAGTTGTACTTGGGGCTTTTCTTTTTTAATAGAAAGGAAGATTTCCTTAGATCAGCCTGTTTCAAATATTCAGAGTATTTCTTCCAGTCTAACAAAGTCCAGTGCTGCGGGAGTTTCAGATGGAAGGTGAGGCAGAGGAAACATTCTCCTTGGGACGGCAGAGGGTCAGGGGCAGGCCGGGCCCAGAAGAAGCCCCTGTGGCTGCGCCCCCGGCGGAGGGCTAGGCTGTGTGTCCTCTCCCTGCCATGTAGGGGGCAGCAACACGCAAGGCTAGACGCTTCCTCCACCTCTCAGCCCTCGCCCGACACACACTCCGCCCGACACACACACTCCCGCACACACAGATCCTTGCAAGAGCGAAGGTGTGCAGGAGAGACGAACTCCTCCACGTCCCCTCCTGCCTCCCAGGCACCGCTTTAAGGCCTCGCTTACCTCGGGTCCTCAGGATGGGGCGGGGGGGGGGGGGGGGGCAGGGGCGGCGGCGCCGGTCAGCTCCGCAGCAGAGGCCCTGCTCTGCGCTCCGGCACACACACCTTCTGCTTTCTGTTTCTGTATTTACCAGGATCTCACTTCTGTACCTCCTCAGAAGAAAAAGGAAGAAAACTGCTCCAGTCTTCAGCTGTGTAAGCCTTCAGAGAGATAAACAGGGCTGCCCCTTCCTCCTCTGTAAAGACGTGGGAAGCCAGGAATGGCGCGCATGTGAATGAATCCACCTGCTCTGATGCTGCAGGCAGTGAGGTTCTGAGTGTGAATCCTGGGAAATGGCGTCCAGGCAGAGGCCACGTGGGCGAGGGCCACTCTGTCGCTCTGAGGAGCTCGTGAAAGCTACTGTGTGAATGATGTGGCTCCCCCTCCACGCGGGAAACTGTGAGGGGCGCCTGACCACGCCGTGACAAACCAGGTGGTGGTGGGAGGCACCGTCCAGGTGTGTTGCCATGGTGTCAGCCTGTGTCCTGCACACCAAGAAGTCACCAGAGGGCATTCTGCTCCTTGAGGAGGTGCGCCTGTGGTCGGCACTGTGCTCTGGGCGCTTTAACTTCATGATTCAAGGTCAGTAAAATTCCCCCTTTCACATCGCTATTTGGTATTTCCAGTCCTCTCCTTCAGATGCGGTTCTCACCGTCCACCCTCACTCTGATCTGCACCCGCCCCTGCTGAACCACCCCATTCCTGTTCAGCTCACACGTGGCATCACACCAATGTTGGTTTTTATTATGCGGTGCCCGTGTACCTAGTTGGGTGTGAACGTACCCAGCATGTGCACACGCTCACGGAAGCGAACTGGAGCCGCAGTTTAAGAACCTGCTTTCAAAGCTCAGACCTGAGCGCATACAGCCCCTCTGGGTGACCAGGAGCCTTGGGATCAGGGGTCCATCTCACCCTCGGGATTCCCGGTCTCGGCAGCAGTCTGCACTTCAGGCCAGGCTCAGACGGCCGGGCGGGAGGCTTTGACCCCACGCTGCAGCCTAGGCCCCAAGGCCAAGTGCTCACTGGCAGGGGACAGGGGCGGGTGGGCTAGCGCGGTGCCCCACTCTGCAGGGCACACCCTGCCCTCCTGGACACACTGGTGCCGTCTCACTGAGAGCTCACAGGAGCGGCGAGTCTGCAGCCTCGAGGCTGACACGGTGTGTGCGGTGTGCGTGTCAAATGTCGCTCGGAGAAGCGGGTGGCGGATCTCGGCGGCTCAGAAGCGCGCTCTTTCCCCTGTACGCTCTGCAATCCTGAGTGGATTTCACTTGGTCTTGACCACTTCCCCTTCAGTGTCTCCTACACACAGGGTAATTTCTTGGAAACACTGCCCGATTAACAAAGGGAGCCTTTCCCATTCTGGCTCTGCTGCTTTCCTAAAAGTAGAATGTCCCTGTCTTTCTACCTCAGCACGGCCCCTCTTCCTTCCCTCTGAGCCTGCCTCACACATTCACTGCACACAAAGGATTGCCCCTAGGAGGCTGAGGCAGGAGGACTGCAAGTTGGAGTCTAGCTTGTGCAACTTATCGACCAGGTGAGACCCTGGCTCCAACTACAAATTTTTTAAAGGGGCTGGGATTTAGCTCAGGGCACAGGCCCTGTGTTCGTCCCCAGGACGGGGGCAGGGGCAGTCCCTGCTCTGAGGCAGAGTCCTGCATATCTGACACACAAGTCCCCTTCAGCTGCACCTCTGTCTCCTGCCTCCACACATGCCGTTACCATGGGCAAGGTCTGTAGACAAGAAAATCCTCTAGGGGCCTCCTTAGGGCTTCCAACGAATCCCAACTAGAAGGGGTTAAAAACAAACTACTAGAGAGATTCCCCTGGGAAACAAGTCAAAGCCAAGGGTAACAAAAAGAGAAAATCCAGATAAAGGCACCAAGTGGCCTCAGGACTCGCACCAAGACCAGAGAAAGAGCTGACAGGCGAGACACAGAGAGAAGCCAGGGCACAGAGGATAAGCTGCCCCCCTCCAGTGACTAATGGTGAGGCAGTGTGCATTCACACCTACCCACTAACACACACTTGTACCATGTGTATTCACTCGAGACTCGCCACACTGGTGAGGTCATTATAGAGCACAACAGACATCCACACACCCATTACTAACCCTAAGCTATGGAATAAGAATAAGGCACCCCCGCCAACCAGCTTCCCGCCCCAAAGATGAGGCCTTGAAAGGCAGGTCCAGGACAAGTGAATGGGCAGAAAGCAGCTGCACAGAGACCACTGGCACAAATGACATCAGGCAGAGGTGGCCGAAAGACAGTCCAGCTATGCCAAGGTCTGGGATGGAGGGAGTCGCTCACCTCCTATAAAAACAGCTGGAAACCAAGGGTCCACACATCCTCCCTCTTTCTGGAGCCCCTACCCTGAGTCTTTACCAGTCTACTATTTATCTTCTCCTTTATTCCCTTTCCTTTTCCTCTTTACAAATGAAATGTCTTCCTTTCATTAAACTCTGTCCCTCTAATTTTCTTCTGGAGCTGAGTTACAGTCCCAGTGGGCTGCATGAACAGCACAGTAGTGGTGCTCGTTCCCCAGATGCAACATGATCATTAATTATGATCTGTCAACTTTGAGTAGGAACCACTAGCAGACAGGAAGTTCTAGGTGTGTCTGTGGATGATTGACATGTAGGTCGGCAAATGGGGGAGACCAGCCCCAGATGTGGGTGGCACCAACCAATAGCCTTGCACCACGGATAGAATGAAAAGGGAAAGAAGGACATCTGCCCTTTATTTGGAGGAGCTCTGGTCTTCTCCATTGCTTTCGGACATTGGTCTCCAAAGGAGTTGTTAGGCCTTTCAGTGCAGACTCTACAGTGAGCATCCAGTCCTTCAACTTTTGACTGACACTGGATCCCCCTGCTCTCTAGGGTACAGACAGCCATCATGGAATCTTCCATTTCTGATCCCACAGTCAGCCATCTTGGATTCTTCTGCCTCTGATCCAGCAAGCCTACCTCATAAATCCTTGTATAATCATATATATAT
>NW_004624731.1:7371594-7403191 GCF_000247695.1 Heterocephalus glaber
TTTTTTTATAAGGCTCTGTTTACCAAGGAATACCCTTACCAAGGTCCAGCTACACTGGCTCCTTAAGTATGAGAACATCTTTTTCCTTCAGAGCTTGGGTGTGTTATTTTCCCAGTCTATAAGTCTTTATCCTGTGTCTTCACCTGGCACATTTTAACATCAACACTTTACTCCACCCATCAGGTCTATGTCAACACTCATTTCCAGCATCTATAATAATTTGTAATTATTTTTATTTATGTTAATTTATTTGAGCAGACAGGGGTTATTATTTTTGTCGACCATCTCCACTAGGCCATAACAGCACGGGTACCTGAGTCACAGTGACTTATTCACTAGTGTCTGGCACCTAGTAGCTGCCCAAGAAATATATACTGAATGAGTCAAAGAAAGACTTGGGGGCTGGGATTTGGTCCCCTAAGGAGCTACAGTAGTGGATCGAGACACAGCTGTAGTCAGGGGTGGATGATGGTATCAGAACACAGCACTGCAGAGGTAGCAAGGGCCAGATGGGGACACATCTCCTATGCTCTCAGAATATCATCCAGAAACAACATGGGAACCACTAAGGGATTTTAAAGCAGTAAGTGCCTTGAGATAGAATGTATTTTTTCTGTTTTGTCCAAGGTCACTCAAGTGAGAACTACAACCTTGGGAAATGGACTGAGATTGTCCACCTCCTGCCCTGTGGACTTCGCAGCAATCTGAAAGGAATGGTGTGCTTTACCTCTGGCCTAAACACAGAAATCATTTCCCTTTCCTTGCCAATTGCTGTTGTTGCTTTTATTTTTCTTCTGCTGAGTGATAACTTTGGGAAAAGGGAACAAACAGGGCAATTTCTGATCTTATTGGTTAAGTGGTGACAAGAATTTAAGAGAAAGTGCGACCTTTGTACTCCATTCTATGCCTTCCATTCCCACCTGAAACATAAGAAAAAATTTATACGTGACCATTTATCATTTCCACACTTTGACAAACCCTTTCCATACTTTTATTACCAAAACACTGTGAAGTGTACAAAATGTACATGATATAGAGAAGGTTTTATGTCGCTTTCCAAACCGACTCCATTGCAAAAGAACAGAGCAGGCTGTCGGCCAAGATATATCTGTGCAAAGCCTGGTGTAACACGCAATCTATTCCAGATTCTCCCTCTGCCCAACCCGCAGTTGTTTGACAAGTAGACAGATTTTTATTATTTGAACTGGAAATGTCCTTTTGATAAATTTGTACACATTTAAGCTTTACTTACAGAAGGCATCTGCTTCAAGTATTTTCCAGGAAAAGTGATATGTTGAATCTCAGAAAGGTCTTTTCCACTGGTAATATTTATCAAAAAGTAAATCACAATAAAGTCGTGTATTAATGGCCTGGACGGAGTCTCTTTGTGTCTTGGAAATGTCACTAGCAGAGTAATGGAGAAGCGCTGTCTGACTCTGCTTCTTTAAAATCAGCCACAGGGAGAAGAATGCTCTACCACCTTTGAATCTAATTCCTGGCAGTGAAGTATATTCCTTACTTTTAACATTTTACCCCCAATTTTACTAGTTCTACTAGCATTTTCATTTTGTATAAACTTGATATAGAATTGATTTTCAAGGTATGAGAAGAAAATTTGGCTCTTAGGTATATCTTATTAGTTACACACCGCTTTTCTATCTTAAAGGCGTCGCAGCCTCCACCTTTCCCATTGGAGTCTCCACAACCCCACCCCACCAACTTCATCCAACCTGGCCTGGCACAGAGAAGCATGGCAGGCCCGAACCTGGCTGTTTGTAGCATCACAGCAAGTCTTCATTGCTGACTGTCTTATTCCAACCCTCTAACCAGAAGAGTGACCAAGGAAACCTTCCCATCTGCAAATCTAGAGAAATCTGGGAGCAAAACAGTGACCCCTTGGGCCTAGCTTGTCTGTTCTGTCTGAGTCCAGCTGCTCACTGGGTCTCAGGAGGTCGGATGCTGGAGCCCACGAGACTACGCAAGGTTTTTGCCACCCAGGAATCTCTCAAGAGATGGGGAACTTTCTGCCACTGTAGGCCCTGGATGGTGCAGAGCAGTTGCTCAAGGTGGCTCGGTGTGTCTCCATCCACACTGAACTGCTTTTCCCTGCAGCAGAGGCTGCACGCCTGCAGCGGGGGAGGGGTGGACACATCCAGACTCCACTTTCCACTTTCATGTTTTAAGAGCAAACCAGTTATTGTCAAGTAACTCTGAAATTCCACTCTGAGATGAAACTGAAATTGAGCTCTGAAAACCTCCATTGAAGAGCACCAAATTACAGGAGAATTCATGTTTAAATACCAGACTCACTGGCTTTCTGATAATTCCTCACTGGAGAGGAGGAGGAGGAGGAGATGTCTGCACAGAATCTGGGGTGGCCACCCTGACCATTGCCCTCTCCTGGTCCCTGACACCACCGGGGCTCAGTCCCCATAAACAGGGTGCAGCTTCCCTTGGAAATCAGGCTCCCCGACAGGCAACAAGGAAACTAGCTTTCTTACCAGTAATCTTAAGGACACAGAACAGTTCAAGTATCTCAAGAAGATAATGGTTTACCAAATTCAGGCATTTAGAATGAAAATAGAAAGTGGACCATAGACTCCAGGTTCAAGACAGCACTGTAGGGCCCTGGGAGAAGAAACAGCCAGAAACCTGGAGCTTTCCTGACAGAAGGCCCATCTGATTCTGATAAAGCCTTTTGGGAAACAGGAGAATCTGAAAACCTTCCAATGTAAAAACTTTTTTAAACCGATTCCAACATTCGATTGCCACCAAAATACTTACTGTCAATGAACACTTTAGTTTCCACATTCAGTAGGTAGAACTTTTTAAACATTGAGTCCTAGTCTAGAGGCTGTGCCAGGTGTTGTTCAGTTCTGCGGACTCAGCCAGGAGGCGCCGTGCAGGCTGCAAAGTGAGCAGAGTGTGCAAAGCCAAGAGTGCTCGTTGCCCGGGAAGACAGACCCAGCTGTGCTCCTCTAGTGAGCCTGGCTGGTAGCGCCCTCTGCTGCCAAGCAGGTAAGGCCTCTCTCCCCTCCCTACTGCCCCTGGGCAGCAGGCGCACAGAGGTGTAGAGCACTGGTGCAGCACTAGAGGAACAGAGAGTGTAACGTGACACACACAACACGGAGGGACCTCCGAGCAGGCTTACAGTGGCCACCGACAGTCAGGCGCAGAGGAAGGCCAAAGTCTGTGCTGCAGAGCTCGCTGCTGGGCCCTGTGCGAGTGCATCAGAGAGCGGAAGAAAGCCTGAGAAGACCCTCTGGCAGCCTAGAGGTGACATCCAAAGGCAACAGTGAAGGCCGGAGCTCCTCTGAAGAGGCAGGGGTGAGCCCCTTCCTCTTTCCCTTTTTGTTCCCTCGGGGCCCCCAGTCTGTGGGCTGGTACCACCCCAGAGCTCGGTCTCCCTGCGTCGGGAGCCCATCATCCGCACACTCCCAAGACTGCCAGACCTGGGTGTTCCTTGCTCAAGTCGACACCACAGCTGGCTATCACGGGGCATTTAGAGGCGGTCTCAGAATAGCACCCCTTCTTCCACACAAGTCCTGGCACCCAGACACTGCTGGGACCCTCCTCTGCTGCCCACCCGCCCTCCCGGGGCAACTGGCACTAGGAAGCGAGTCGCCACACCACACTACGGCTAGCGCATCAGCCAGATCAGGAAGGTGTGGATTCCATCTCCATGTTTACTCTGCACTCGGGCTCTAACCCTAAACAGGAATAGCGGACACAGAGGCCAAAAAGGGCCACACCATGTTGTATAAACCGGATGGAAGGAGGCCTTGGAGAAGAAGACTTTGTGGGTGCCATGCCTGGATTTGTGGGGCCTTGAGAGCAAAGCGAGGTCCTGAGGAGTAAATGGCACTTCCATGGGGACGAGACAAGCAGACATTTGGGTGGGCCTGACCCCCGTGCAGGGTGGGAGAGCTCAGTGTTTATGGTCCAGGGAGAAGCGTCTCCCGATGAAAGCCACGGAGAGATTAGGCTAACTGGGCGAGAGTGGGCATGGGTTCAGCCCCACGGAGGTGACGAGCGACCCCGTCTCGAATATTTTCAGTGGAAAACTTGACAGAGTGTGCTGGGGAAATGGCCAGGAGAGAAGTCAGAGCCAGAAGTATGTGAGAAAGTGTGTGATGCGGGGAAGCCCAAGAGATGCTTGACATTCATTTCTTTTCTTTCTTAAGATGAGAGAGACAACAGCAAGTTTATGTGCTGATGGAGCAGGTGAGAGAATGCTGATGATATGAAAGAGTTGGCCTGGTTGTTGGAGGGAGGTCTCTGAGTAGACAGGAGACAGGGAGAGGCTGGGCACAGGGGTGGAAGTGACTTAGCGGGAGCAGCAGGACTCCAGGGTTCACACGGCAGGCCCGGAGTCCGGCAGCCGTGGATGTGGAGCGGAGAGCTTGGAGGCCTGCTCATACGGCTCTGCACTCTCAGTTCCAATAGAAGCCAGGCCATCGTCATGGAGAGCGGAGATGAAGGCTTAAGGCTTTGAGAAAGAGAAAAGGGTATGAAGCAGTCATGCAGAAGAGGGTGACCAAGGACGCATAAGAGGATCATTGGGCAGCCTCAGGGCCTTCCTGGAGTTCAAGGTGATGAATTCAGGGTGAAATCAGGTGGCCTGAATCTGTGTTTCCTAAAGTGTTGGATTTTAAACCTGCAGCGGGAGAATGGAGGGAGTCCCGGGATTAACAGAGCTGGAGGTCTCCAGGGAGGCAGGGGCGGGTGGGTGATAAGCCCCCGCCAAGGGAACAAAACTGGGTGAGGAGGAAGGGAACGACAGGACCAAGGACAGAGAAGGCGGCAGGGTGGGCAGCAGCTGGAGTCCTGGCATGGTTGCCGACATGCAGGAGCGAGGGAATTAGTGGGAATGACGTGGGAAGCAGGCCTGCTCACAACTGACGCGATAAGGGTCCAGTGGTTGGAAATGACAAACCTGCCACATAACTACAGGCGTGACCGGCTAGAGGGACAAGATTGTTCATGGCCAAGAGGTGAAGGGGCTGAGCAGACTCACGGAGCTGGAAACTGAAAGCATCCAAAATTTCACATAAGTTGTGCCAGAGAGAGAGCCACAGTGACCCAGACTCTACAAACTCCTGAGAGATGAAGAAGATAAACTGTAGGTTTGTGGAATAAAGTCACCAAGAAGGGCGGCAGTGGAGGGGCCCCAGGGTGCCCCTGTGGTGGGCGTGGAGGAAGAAGCAGTCTGAGGGGGTAACCAGGAGCAGGCATCGACACCCCAGCAGCACGTGGGAAGGGGGCAGCACCTGGAGACACTGGCAGGAAGGGCACCCTCGGGAAGCCAGAAGTGGGTGCTGGGCCTGTGATGCCCCCCAAGGTCTGGAATTGAGCTCGGCCTCCCTGCTGCTGAGGAACAGCTGTTTGCCCACGTACCCGATAAGCCAGTTTGTGCCAGGCTGTCAGCTGGATGCCATCTTCAGGTAGTTGGCCTGGCTCCGGAGCCCTGTTCTCGCTGTGTCGGGGGCCAGTGAGGCTGAGGGAAAGCTTGGGAAGGAAGAGGATTTTCATGATGCCATGAAGTCCTGAACTCTCTGCCATCTCCCTGAGCAGAGCCGATGCCTGGCTCCTCGGGGCCATGAGACATGGGCTGAGACTGGATTCCACATGGTCCTGTGTCGTCGGCGGCGTCTTGCTCACTCGCGTGGCATTTGCAGGAGATGGGAGCTCCAGGAGCAGGAGGCGAGGGCTCCGCACAGCACAGAGCAGTCACTTCAGAGGGAAACGTGATGGGTAAATGAGTTGGATCGGAGTCCAGCCCAGTGCCCCTGCTCGTGTGAACATGCCGATTGGCTGGTTCAGAAGCAGGGGCGCTCAGCCAGGCGGATATGAGGTCCTGACCACCACTCAGGGAACCCATCTGAACTGGGACTTACAGTCACCTTGGTCACCCACTTTGATTTGCAAAGCAGGCGCAATTTATGAAAAGGAAAACTCAGAAGGCTGTGGACCTGACCCTCGCTTTCCCCAAGCCTCCGACACAGTCTGCCCTTCCTGTGGGCGCCCACCCGGCTTGGCCCTTCTGCAGTGATTGCATTGGGATTGCAGATGAAGAGGACGCTTGGGTGTCGGCTCCGCACTGCTCTGGGGCCTTGTCGGGCACTCCCGATTTACTGATCGAGTTGAGTTCTGCCAGCTGAGTAGGAAGAATCCCTGCTAGTTTTTACCTGGAGGCTGCAGAGATGACTGATGGGCGGCAGCACACAACATTTCTTTCCTGCGCTTTATCTGGACAAATACGTGCTTATGGCTCTAGATTCAGGAAAGGCTGTTTATTCTGCAGAACTGACATCCCATTAAAAAGAAAACAAAGTAAGCTCCAGGATCAGTCCCTCCACCTCCATCAGGCCTTTCGCCGTGAACATCCGCATGTCTCCACTGTGCCGGACGCCCGCAGCACATTTTTCTGCAGCAGGTAACATCATCGAGCATTTCCTCTCCCCTCCACATGTCCCGTGTTCCTCCCCCTCTGTGCTGAAATCCAGCTGAAGCTGTTTAAGGCACAACATCACCTTCAGTGAAGAAGCCCCCACAAGGACAAGCCTTCCGTGCACCTGGGAAAGAGGGCGTGGGACACAGTCCTGCCAAGTAGGAGGTCAGCATGACCTCAGGGACCCAGGAAGAGGTGGGAGCTGAGGGGTCACCGGTTCACAGGGTGGGGTCTTCTTTATCACCTCTCACCCCCAAATCAGCTTTCCATTCTCACTTCTGTCAAATGAAGTCAGAGAAGCAGGAATATTCTCTGGCAGTGACTTAGTTCTAGGCTGCAAGAGAAGACAGCTTGGAAAACCCCTGGCCTGTGAGAGTAGGCAGGTCACCAGCTGGGACCCACAAGGTGGTGTCACAGCTCTGGGTCTCCCCGTGAGGGTCCCAAAACCCACCCTGGGGTTCCTTGAGGTTCTCCAGTGACAACCGAGCATTCTCTGGGGACAGGGATGATGGTGTGATGGATGGTGTGACTCTGATGGAGAAGCATTGGAGGCAACTCCTTTGGAAGCCTGCCCTCGGGCGCTGTGCAGGGTTACTGCGGTCAGCTGGAAACCCCACTGGGACAGATCTCCGATGGTTGCTGGCAGCGGAGCACGGGTTCTACGCAGGCCTGGCTCCCCCAGCCCAGTCCCCATGACTCTGGGACTGTCTGCCAGGCGAGTCCTCTCTCTGACCCACACACCCTTCCAACCCAGATGGAGACACTGGGTTCTCCAGCTGCAGAGTGGTGCCTCCACTCCCCAAGCAGTCAGTCTCCCAGGGCACTGAAGGGCATGCCTCTGGTCAGCGCCAGTCGCCAGCCGAACAACCAGAGCCCAGGACAAAGTCGTTACCCTTCCAGGACTGAACTTAGCACTTACTTTTAGCTAATAGCTGTTGGGTAGAAGTATCTGAAGTGGGAGGGTCACCACATTTCTGATCCACAGGTCAAGGCGTGACCCCAGAGTCCTGTGGGGTGATCATCGGCAGAGCCTGTCTTCCCATGACTCTGGTAGGGTGTCCCTGAGCCTTGGATGGTGGGTGGGAAGGGTAGCCCTTTGGTTTGGGGAGCAGAATAGAGGTTTTATTACAGCAAAGGCTACTATAGAACAGAGGTAGGCATTTCTAATGACAAAAGCATGTTTGTTGTTTTCTCTTGTTCAGTTTCACACTGTATTTCTTATATAGTAAGCATGTGTTATTTAAAAATGTAGAAAATACAAATGGACATTGCAAATTGTATAGAATGCTTTATTTGGGATTTGTATCCAGTAAGGGAAAATAATTCTCTATTACCACTAAAGGAGAGGTCACCTGATAGTCTCCAAAAACATGTGCTTCCATAGGAACCAAAGCCCAGAGCTTTAGACTCAGTCTCTTTTTGGCAATTTCATACACAACACTGAGCATCAGTCTCGCCCTGAGTGATTGGCTGAGCTCGGCAGATGGGACAGAGCTGTGCAGGCCCGGCTTCTATGCATTCCCAGGGATGGAACTCCTTCCTCAGTCACCTCTCTGAGCATCAGTTTCCTCATCTGGACACGGAAATAACCAGGCCTCATGAGGTTACCATGGGGATTCAGTTGCAGGAAGCGCATGGCTTCTCCAGGTATGGAGGAGCAACTCAGGTGAGGTTAGTGTTGGAGATGAGGGGAAGCAGACTTCGGGACTCACTGGTAGCAGAAATCTCCTGAGGACCAATCTGCCCCATCACTGTGAGCTCAGAGAAGCACATGCACATGCAAACGCAGGCTGCTGAAGGAGCTCTGGTTGCTGGCCCTGGGGACCCAGGTGACAGGACGCTCTCCTGTGTCACTGAGGGGCCAGGCATCCCCAGACACTCAAATTCACAACAGCCCTGTCTATAAGACCAGACAGGGTGGCGGCAGGACTGAGGGCTCAGAGCCATCAGCCATTCCACCACCTTGTCATAATCTTCGATGATCTCCTCCTCATGCCTCTTTCCTGATGTACATCACCGCCCCCCCCTTGGGGTACACTGGGTTACATTTCCCTCCTGCTCACCCCACCCACCCATCACCTGCTCAGAGCAGGCCATATTGAGATGGATCCAGGGGAGTTTCCCCACAATAATCTTCCCTACAACCACTTAGAGAAATTCCCTCCTGCCCCTCTGCACACTGCCTGTCCATACTGGGCATCCTGGGCAGCAGTGGTTTCCAGGCACCTAGGAGGCCCTGCTGAGCCCTCTGAGGCTGAGCTCCCTCTCCAGTGTCCCAGGGCAGGTGCTGAGGCTGAGCTGCTGCAGCAGGGGCTGCACCATGCTGGACAGAGGGATGGTTTTAATTAGTGGTCAATAACAGACATAAGGGAAATTTTAAAACTATTAAATTCTTGCAAGTTCATTTTCCATAATTGTAAAATAAAGAGAATATTGTCTGCCTGCTAAGGCTATGGATGAGGATTAAAGGAGAAAACAACTAGGTAGCAAACACAAACAGTTGCTAGAGAAATTGAAAACTCTCAGTGCTGCCTTGTCCTGTGGACTAGGTTCTGCCTCCTCTGAATTGACAGGCTGAAGCCTGTCTGTTTTAGGTGCTTTCTTGTAGCTGAGACACAACACCTGACACCCATAATGCAAAGGAGGATAGCAATGGTTTATTTAGGGTCACAGTTTGTAGAGGTTTTAGCCCACTGGCTTCAGGGCAGGGTGACATTGCAGAGGGGTATCACAGAGAAGAAACAGTCCATAGCAGGGAGGGCAGGAAACAGTGAGAGATCAAAGGAGGAGGAGGGAGGATATGGACCCTTCCAGGCCATAGGGCCAGCCACCTACCTCTTCCTACCAGGCTTCACCTCCCAGTATCATGCCCAGCTATAAGCTCATCAGGGGACTAATCCAGTGTCAGTCATCCATGATCCAGTCACCTGCTCAGAAGCTCTACTTATGAATACGTGGGGCTTTTGGGGCGACATTGTAAACCTTCTTTGGCCCTTTCATTTCTGCATGATTGTTGCTCTGGCTGGGAATCTGACAAGTATCCCAGTGACAACACCTGGATTGGTTTCTTGCACAACTCCAGGAGGTTGGTGTTGGGCGTCCTGAGCAGCACTGTGGCCACACCAGCCTGCTTGGGTCTCAGGTATCCCGGCACACACTTGCTTGCACACCCATTATTGTTATTTCAGACTAGACTCACAACTACTATCCCCACAAGAAGACCTGGGCATCTCAGGCCCTTCACAGATAAGGGCTCTCAGATTTGGGCATGTAAGTCAGGGAGCCAAATCCTCTATTCACCAAGTGAGGGGAAGGAGTGTTGGAGACCTCTGCAGTAGGTTCCAGTCCCCACCTGCCCAGTGTGCAATGCAGGCCTGAGAAATAAATACACTGAGAGACAGAACTAGGAGAGAAAGTGGGGCAGCAGGACAACCAATGCTGGTGCAACCAACAAAGGCCCTGGCCAGGCCCAGGAGCTGACTTTTATTGGCAATCAATTGGGGTAAAGGCGAGCTATGAGTGGTTTCTATGGAAATAAATGTAAACAGGGCTCATAAAGGACAAGAGAAAGCATTCTCGCATTAGGAACAGAATAGACAAAATACATGGTTGTAATTAGCACACTGTCCTAGCCAGGAGGTTTTAGTTGTGGGAATGGAATTTGGGTGCGAGTTACCCTGACCTCAGCACATAGGCTTCAGCAGGATTCACTTCTATAACAAGCCAATTGTGGGGTTAGCTCCTCACAGCCCGATTGGGGCATAATCAGTATTACAGAAGGACTGGGAGGACAACAGAGAAATCCCAGTCAAAGCAGGGTCTGGTTTGCCTCAAAGATAACCGGGCTTCTGTAACTCATGCACGGCTGGGGGTGGCGTGGCCTCTCCCCCGGGTCTGTCCAGCCTCGTGCCAGCCTCCTTCTCCTCCATGTGGCCACGACATCTCCTCCCCTCCACCCTCCCATTCAACACTGGGCCCCTAGGACAGAGCCCGAACCGCCCTGCCTCCCCTGCTATGAGGTGTCCCTGGGCTGTCCCTGCCCCATCCTGTGTCTCAGTCATCCCTCTCTCCTGCGGAGCTACAGCCTTCCCCAGCTGCCCTTCTCCCAGCCAGGCTGGGTGCCCTTGGCTGTCACACCCGAGACCCATAGTGCCCCTGCCGTCCCCCACCTTCCTCACCAGGCCACTCCCCTTCTGGGAGGCACTGACGTCTGCTTCTGGAGGAGACCTGCCCAGGTGGCCAAGCGGGTCTGTGGCCGCCACAGGGGAGCTGGAGGAGCTGTGGTCACCATGTGACCCCAGCCTCATCACCACCCGCAGTGCAGTCAGACTGTGATGAGTGGACGCAGGAGAACGTGCCAAGTAGAGCTGGTTCTTCCAGCGACCTGGCCCTTGTCGACACGTGGGTCCAGCGGAAAGCTGGTCCCTCTCAGAAAGAGTCCTGATGCTGAGCTAGGCAGGGAGGAGACAGGGCTCATTCTTGTGTCAAAGAACAAAGCTTCAGCAAAATAAGCTTTGGAGATCTGCCTTTCACAGCCCTTCATGAGCCGGAAGCATCCAGTCTTTAACCTGAGCCAGCCTCCCATGGGCGAGGCCAGATGGAGTCCTGTGAAGCCCACTGGCGGCGATGGCCCTCAGCAGGTCAGCTCCGTGCAAGGGGAGCTGGGCCCCTCCCTCAGAGTGCTGTGACCCTCGGCCGGCCCACCAGGGCTGCGACTGTCCCCATGTGTGTGGCCCCATTTGGGGAGAGCCCACTTTGACCAGAGAAGGAGTGGGTCAAATCAAAGCCTCTTGGGAGCTTGATTTAACATGGTTTGCTGCACACTGCTGCGAACAGGTCAGGAGGCAGGTCTTCCTCGAGACGGACGAGGGCCAGGAGACAGGAGGAGGGGTAGGAGGGGCAGAGTGAGTGTGGAGGAGCCCGTGAGCATGCCCACCAGCTCCTGCACACAGGGACTCATAAAAATCACCATTCAAAAGGAAACCTACAGAGCGTGCTCACTCAAATGCCTTTTCCCGGGTGCCCGCCTGTGCTGGTGGCGAGCAGGGCTGGGCAGGGCCCTGGCTGGGTGCCCAGTGTGCTGTGCCACTAGAGTCCCCCTCGCTCCTGGACATGATCTCTCTGAGGACATAGCCACCTCCTTTGCCACCTTGCAGGCTCTTCCCAGGAGCCGCCCCCGGCCTGTGTCCACTGAGAGAAGCCTTGGGTGCACACGGGCTCCTGCACATCACGCAGAGCCCGACTCAGGAAAAGGATGGAAAAGAACCCTAAAGACAAGTGTGTAGAGGGGAGGTATTAAAGCAAACGAGGAGCCATTGCTGAGAAAGCCTGCTGAGCAGTCTCACTTCCGGAAGCCCTGTGTATTCCCCCAGGGCTCCAGGCAGAAAACCGCAGCCTCGACACCGACACCGAGCTCTGCAAGACGCCTGTGCTGGGGGAGGTCGCAGGGCAGGTGGCTCTTTTGGGGTCATTGCAGGTGAACGTGAGGATTTCAGCCCTGCTCAATCTGCATGTGGCCTGAGGGGCAGCGGATTTTGAAGAAAGCAAACCATCAGTCCAGACCTCAGGCTCTAAGCTGCCGCTTGTAGCCCTGTCTTCTTTGTGGGCTGCTTTTGTTCCAATCATCACAACATGTAAAGCACTGACACTAGGCTACCCTGAGGGGAGCAGGGGAGAGGATGTAATCGTGCCTATTCGTCTGGCGGGAGACTCCAGTCTCAGTGTCCTCTGGGCAGAATAAATGGTTATTTTGGAAGCGGCGTTGATCATTTTGGCAGCCGCGTCCTGGAGGGGAGAACCCAGATTTGCAGAAAGATGTGTGGGTGCCGGGGGCAGGAAGCCAATTAGTTCTGAGACCCGCTCCTCGCACCCTGCCTGCACAGGGTGAACACCCACCAGCGCCGACCTGCAGCCTAATTGTAAACATTTATGGTGGGGTTTATTTTGTGAATTTGTCGCACATGTAAATAATACTTTTCATAACCTGTAATATTTAATACACAGCAGAATACTGAAACTGTGATACTCAAGTTCTGGTTTTCTTTACCTCCCAATCCCTCTTCTCACGCTGAATAATCTTCACAGATTTTATTTCCAGAAGAAATACTGCATGTTCTATTTCCATAAGATGGGCTGAGTCTTATTTCAAATTCCCTTCGAAAACTACAATTTCCACCCAACAATTTCTACCTTCTCCCCCAATCTAAATACAGCTCTCGGGTTTAAGGGCTAAAGATAAGAAATCAGCAATGCAAACACTTGCAACTCTGAAGACAAAAGAAGTAAATGTCCGTCAGCATAATCCACTTTAAGACCCCTTCTGTGCTTCCGGGCTGGGCTTCCTTCTGGTCCTGAACCTCCGCACCTCCCACGGCACCGGCACCTTCCCTCCAAGCCCTGGGCCTCTCTGTGACCACACGGGACAGGAGGTGACCTGAGGGACTCCCTGCGAGGAGCAGCGAGGGCCTGGGTGTAGCGGCCTGTCTCCTCGCCAGCTCATGCCCTCAGATGACCTTGCTGCTGCTCCAAGCTCCTGCGTCCCTCCTCCTCCCGTCCCTGTCCCTCCCTCCTTCTCCTCCTGCACCTGCACTGAAGGGGACGCAGCCTCTTCCACAGGAGAGGTGGCTCCGGCCTGTGTGGGCCCGGATGAGGTAGAGATGTGCCCAGACCATGGAAGGAGAAGGACAGACAAATAGGCGGGGCCTGAGAAATGTCCCACTGACCACACAAAGAGGACAGTGTTGACCACGGGAAGATGGGGTGATCTCTAATGTGTGCCTTAGAACATGCCTTTGGTAGGTAATCAATGGAAGCAAATAAGATTCGTTCCGCTTTTTCCATTCTGTAATAGTTGATTCTTCCCATATTCACTTGCAAAATGTGTGAGCCTCCTGCCTGGTGGGAGTGAAGCTGACCTTTCCCCTGCAATGCATTCCTCCTGTGTGACCCCCCCGCCACGTGTCATGTCACTAGAACCTCCCAGTGGTTAAATTTTTACATGATGGAGAATGTATCATTAAAAGGCAAACATTTTTGAGATTTTTTTGCATCTGTTTGAAAATGCAGCTCAGATATTATCAGATTCGTATGTTTACCCTGGGCTGTGTCCCATGCACCTTGTAAATATTTGATAAATGTTACGGTTTCGTTCCTGATAACATTATGAAAGTGTTAAGAAATGCTGTGGCCGATAACCTCTTTCTGAGCCCAGGATGCACATTTACCATGAGAGTTATTGATTGACTAGAGTGAAATGATGATGTTTTCAGGGAAACAAAGTCTCACAGAGCCCACATTCAAACTTTCTCTTCATTTAATTGTATGCTGGCCAAGGACAGAGATAAGATATTTTTTCCCCTGCTGTTTCTCAAACAGGTCAACCTGGGTCTACCAAGACCAAATATTTATGGACATATGTGAGCCTGGGGTGCCCTGATGACAAATGTGTGATAATATGTCGGAGGGACAGATTTCTGAGACAGTGATGTTGACTGTCTGAGTTGGACATTTACTTAGCTGTGTTGCCGGGAAGCGGGGACCTGGGCCTCAATCAAATAGAGTTTTCTAATGAATGAGTTCATGTTGGAAACCTCCAAGCTCAGGACACCCACATACAAAGGCCGCATCGTGGCAGCGTCAGTGATTTTTGTGCCAGCTCCAGAGAGTTCCGTGCCAAGCCGAGCCCCGTTCCCAGCAGAATGGCTTCTG
Organism: Heterocephalus glaber; assembly: GCF_000247695.1. The sequence continues at coordinate 7,385,753 of NW_004624731.1, forward strand.
CTGGTGTATGACTAATGCATCCACTAATAAGTTGCAGTTTGATAGGAAAATGTTTTAAAATCTGCACACTATTCTGTAGGAGTCTATTTTATTTTTTTTAGTATTTTTTTCATTTATTGTCTTCTTTAAAAATTCTTTTTGAGACAGTCTCGCTTTGTAGTTCAGGCTGGCCTGAACAACCCTTCTGCCTCTGCCTTCCAAGGGGCGCAATTACAGGTGTGCGCTGCCACACCCAGCCCTTAGAGTTTATTTTATTGGTATACATTTGCGATATGTAATAAGTACGTTCTTCGTGGAGAATCAGCGCCTGTATGTAACACCTTGATTCTTTTTTCTCACCCTCCCTTTCCTGTTCTGCATCTCTTGGTCCCCTTCGCATTTGCAAAATAGGATTGTTTTGTATAAAATATATGCTGTCAGCTGCTAGGTACTGGTTATCCAAGGAGGCAGACACCAAGGGGCAAGAGGGATTGTGACCGCCTGCAAGATCTTGTTCCCGAGTACGCGCTAGGTACATGAGTCTGTCCAGCTTCGGGGGTCCACCGAGCTCTGCAGTGTGACATATATCGGTGTGAGTATATTTTTATATATGTAGGACAGAGTTTCACTCTCCATTCTCATGTGTATAATTAATACAGATGATATGCATATCAGATGCTTGTGTATGTCCTCAGCAGCTTTGCTCTTCCCGAAAGAAAGATGCATTTTCCTGCTCTCCAGCCCAAAGGGACCCTCTCTGTATGCACAAAGGGACCCTCTCCATATGCACGCTCTATCTGCCTCGAGGTTGGCATGTGTGCCCTGCGTCTCCGGTGGCTTCCTCTGCCTCCTCCAGCTGTGTTTCTGTGAGCGTGGAAAGCTGCCCTCATGGTGGCACCAGGCCTCGAGTCCCAAGGCACAGGCTGTGTCGTGTTAGGTCCTGGGTGCTGTTTATGGTAGGCGATCAATAATTATTGAGTCGTGCAGAAGACCAGGTGATGGGGAATCCCGATGTCCCCAGCTCTGACCCGGCCCTGTCCATCTCTTTCCGCCTGTCAGTTCCTAACACCCAGTGCAGAAGGGCCACCACGTCGCCACCTCTGCTGTGACCGGTCATGTGACCTGCAGAAAGCCACCCTCGGATCAGATGTTGCACAAGGCCAGGAAGTGACTGGTGGTGGACAAACAGCAGCTGGCACAGTGACTGTGCTGTGCGGAATGGGCCCAGAGGCAGGCTGGCTGTGTCCCGCCACAGGGTGGGCACCGTGGGGTCCCCACCGCCTGCCCAGGAGAGGCTTGCAGGGAGCCCTTCCAAGTCAATGGGGGCTTACGGGGTTTTCTGTGCCCCCCACTTTTATGCTCGCAGTAACTCTGGTTACATAACCCTTATTGATGAGGAGACTGCAACTCAAGAAGTTAAGCAATTCATGCTTGGTCAAGTAAATAACAGTCTTGCAACTCAAACCTAGGTCTGCCTAGCTGACCCCAAACCCCATGAACTGATGGCTTCATACCTTTCTAAGGAAAAAAATTTAAAAATAATTCTATGAAAACTCAGAACTATACTGATTAAGTTTAGAACTCAGGACAAAAAAAAAAAAAGGAGATAGGATATTTCAATCTTCTGCAGTTTCCCAGAGGAGGATGACGTGATTGAACTGAAATCTTCAAAGCTGGGTGACCAGTCCAGGGCTGCTCAGCTATGGGCACCCCAGGCCCGTGACCTGTGCACCTGTCACCCTGCATAGCCAGCCCTGGCCACCTGGCCAGGGGACAGTGGACTGAGAGCCCCCTGCGGAGCCCTGGGAGAGAAGGCCATGAGGTTCACCCCACCAGCCCTGGCCTGGGCCCTTCCTGAGCGCATCTCCCTGCACCCAAGGGATTCGTGGCTCCTGAGGACCACTCACCTTGTGATGTGTCCCACCTGTGAGGCAGAGACAGGGAGGCCACACCCCACTGCACCTTCAGAGCTGATGCTCCACAACACTGTGTCCTTTCTGTCACTGAGGAGCAGGCACAGGGGCTGGCAATCGATTTCCAGTAAGGAGACATTTCAACTGGAAAGCCAAGTGTGAATTAAAGAAACTGTTAATATAAATCAGTTCTTTTACAATAGAAGCACTATTTTGTGAGAATGGGAACCACATTAGGCCACTAGGGCAGGATCCGGGTCAGAGTCAGGACTTCAACTTGACCCATCATTGGTTCTGCAGCTCCAGGATAATTAGACACAGGCATGGATTTTTGAGCCAGATCTGGGTTCGAATCCTGCCCCTGATATTTGCAAGTGTTCTGATTTCCTGGTGTTTGATCCAGTTCCTGATGAGTTGTTTTCTCATTTTTATCATGTGAGTGATGATGCCCATTTCTTTGGGTCACTAGCAGATTCGTGGAGATGTCACACATCTGCTGCTCAGCACTGACCTTGTAGTCCTGATGTCCCCAGTGCAGGGGACACTACTATCCCTCGCCTTTCACTGTTTCCATCTATAAAGCTTGGCTCCCCAAATCTCTCTACCTTTCACCCACACATTCAGGCTCTAGAAAAATACAAAATGTTGTTCTTGGCTGCCTCATCCCAAGGAATATCCAATCTATTAAGACAACAAGACCAAAAAGCAGAATAATAGGTATAATAAACATGCACAACAAATGGGAACACAGAAAATGTTGGAATACATGAAAGGATTAGGACTGAAAAGATTTGCTCCAGGGTGGGTTATGAAGGCGGAGGAAGCATGGTGTCACCAAGCGCAGAGGGGCGACTCGCTGTGCCAAGAAGGATGCCTGCTGGGACGCAAAAGGCTGCCATGCTGACTCCACGCTCCCTTTAACCCTTTGGCATCTAAGATTGTCTCATGCCGTACTATGGGGGAGGTGGCCAGTCCAAGGGCTGGGGAGATGATGAGATCACCACATTATTGAGCTCCGAAGAGCTGAAAGCAAAGGGACAAGTGGCCTCTCCAACACGGAGCAGCACCTCTGGGCCGCCGAGGAGCCCCAGCCTCAGGTCTGGTGAGAGGACAGCGCGTTTGCCTAACTTGAGCTCAGCCCACAGCAGCTCGTCGGATTCCAGAGCACATGCCAGCTGGGTCCTCGGAGGAGGGCCACGTGCTATTGCAATAGGTGTGGGGGGAAGAAAATGAAATTATGCATATAATCCTATGTCAGCTCTTAAAATTATGAATTAATGAGCTGCATGAAGAACTGACAGTACATGCTGTCTCCCTAAGGCACGGGATGGCCCGGGCTGTGGGTCACAGGTGCCCGACAGAGAGCCCTTGCCATCTCCCCTCTGTGGGAACAGGCTACTGAACGGCAGCTCGGGTGGGGAAGCTGGGGCTGGGAGCACAGGAGGGAGGCAAAGCCAGAGCTGTGTGCCCAGACCTGGAGCCGACACGGGGCAAGGGAGGCCTACGCCCCCTACCTCGTGGGAAGCTCAGTTCGGGGCTCTTGAGGGCTCTGAGGGCCGTGGAAGGCCAGAGACCCTGGTGCCTGGCTGGGACTGTTGCACATCCCACTGACAGGGAGCTGAGGATGCTGCTGGGATCCCTCGGAGGAGGGACTCGAGGAGTGGGGCAGGCGGGGCAGGACAGGCCAGGGGTCGAGGTGGTGTCTGAGGCTGCACAGGGGAGGGTGGGTGTGGCCTGAGAGAGGCCAGGGCTGGTGCAGCGCCTTACATCACGACTGACAAGGCAAAGGCCGCTATAGGGGAGGCTGAGCCGCAGAAATGTCGGTGAAGTGACAAAGCGAGTTCTCGAACCAGCGCGACTTGTGCACGACCCTTCTCCCCAGACAAGCCACAGAGCACTTACCTATGGCAATTACTGAGGGGTAGCTTTCTCTCCCTTCAAAACCTGCACTTTACACTTTTCTGTTCTAATGATTCACATTTCCAAGATTTCCCCATCCTGATGTATTCATCTTCATTTGTTCTGCAAACCTCTATCGTGAGTTCCCTCTTACTTTGAATTTCAGTTGTGAGTCTGAATTTATCTGTGATCCAGTTTGGTCTGGGTGGAGAGTCAGCATCTCAGAGCAAGGCTTTTCTTCAAGGGAGGTCTATCTCTCAGAAATGCGGCATAATGGGGTCCTTGCTGAATATGAAGCCGATTCCTAGAAAACAAGCGGGCATTGATTTATCTTTATTGATGTGCTTTTACTAACTGACAGGAAGTGTTCTTTGAACACCTCTCCCAACCATTCCATTCCAATAAGCCACTGAGTTTGACAGTTTCCAACACGTTCCCTGCCTGTGCGTGGGGCGGGGTGACAGCCACCCTGGCCGTCCCCATTCCACTGCGGTATTCCCTGGGGTGGGACCTATGTCCTGGCCTCATGTCACCCCAGACTCGGGGACGTGCAAAGGAGAAATGGGCTGGGCGAAGGTTCCTTGACCCATTCTTGGCCTCTAAATAGAGATTTGGCTAGAAATAAGCTCACCAATGACTAAGTATCCAACAGTACCTATGGAAAAGTAGGTTTGGGGAGACAGGTTACCATGAAATGGGGAGATCCATCTGCACCTCTCCCACCACCCTCAGCCCAGAAGTCACTGCACACTGGCCACTCTCTAGGGTCCCAAATTCCGTTCACTTCCCCCAGATGCCGTGACCCAGGGGCGTCGGGGTGTGGGAGACACGCGGGCAGGGAGGAGCTGTGGTGCTGTGTGGATGGACAGACACAGCTCCTCTGCTGGCACAGGCCCACTGGGTCTGCTCCTTCCCAAGTCACCACCCTGCCACTGGAGAAATGTGGTTTTATCACAAGCTCTAGTAAACATCTGGGAGGAAAGCCATTTTTGAGTGATGTTCTTGCTTACCAGAAAAGGCTTCTCAGGGCTTATTTCTGCCTACTTTTTATTTGTTTGCCTGCTTGTTTTAAAATCATCACAATCCAAATCACTATCAGTTTTAATACAAGAGGAGATGCCCTTAACCCCAGTGCTGCTGTTCTAACGCATCTGCAGCATTTGGGAGTATTTCTTTGGGGAATATCTTTTGCTGAGCACTCATTTTTCCATCGCTATTCATTATTATTACTTTACTCCATCCACAGTGTGTATTTTCAATTTCTTTAGCATTATTTCTCTACTCCAAGTCCACTGTCTCTAATAGCACGCTGTTGCCGTATGTGCCTCCGTCCAGCTTCGTTATCCTTTGCTGCCGATACCCAGGCTGCTCCCAGGCCTGAGTGGGACTCCTGAGCATCCTCCTTCGGGAGCCTTGGTCCTTCTTGCCAGAGTCCCCCAGCCGGACTTCTCTGGTTGGTTTCTCCTGGACTTCCCACATCCCCTGTCCTGTCACTCCAAAACCAAGAAGTTTTTTGGTTGGGAAATAGCCGAGTTATTGAAAATATTTAAAATTTTGCCAGAATCTCGTCTGCCATTTCCTCGGGTATGACTGGACCTATGCGAGTGGAATTTCAGTTTCCCATTAGCATGGGAGAGCCAAGCTTCCCATAAAGAGAGAGTTTCTAGGTCTCCTCTGAAGGGTGGCCGTGGTGTCCCCAGACCCATCTGTGTGCGGGTGGCCAGAGAGAGACGTGGCTGAAGCCCTGCCTCGAATGAAAATGGCACTTTGAAAGGGCTGGATGTGTTTGTCCACCGAGCATCTAATCACGAAGGTTTCCTTCTCCCCGTCTGAGGCAGCAGCAGTTTGTAACTGCAGAGCTCCACTAATGCACTCTGCTGCCGGGAAGCTCCCGGGTGGTGGCTGAAGCCTCGCTGAGTGGCAGGGGAGCGGAGAAGCCATTAACACTCCAAGAGGTCAGTGCTGATGCCTCCTTTTGTTTGCAGAATCCAAAGAAGAGGTTACTTCTGTGCTTTCCTGCTGCCTCCACCTAAACACACTCTTGGGGATCTAGCTGGGTCACATCTTTTGACAATTAGCCACCCATTAACAGGGTGATTGAAAAGGAGCCCAGCGGTTTACACGTAAAGTGCTTACTCTTTTCCAGGAAGAGCATCTCTGCAGTTTCCTGAATGCTTAGGCCGATGGGCACACAAAATAAAAGACCGAGCTCTAGAAAGCACGAGCAGAGGGAAGAAAGTGGGTGGGAAGGAAGAGAATTAAAGAATGAAAATGACCCTTGGACGTGTTTCTTCTTCTTCTTCTTCTTCTTTTTTGCAAACGTGCTGTAAAGAGCGGGTGGGAGTTATCTTGCTTCTGTCTGTTCCCACCTTTAAAGCCGGTATTACCAGCCATTTCACTTCTACTTTATTGCTATTATCCAGGTGATGACAGTGGCATGTTGATCATATATGGCAGTGAGAAAATTGATTTCCCTCAACAGAAATGCTTCCAATTTTCCCAGGGCCATAATTTTATGTCCACAACAAAATAAAAGGGTCATTTTCCTTAAGATGAGGGGAATTGAAATCTTTGATAAAAGCTATGGTAAATGTTGTTCTTTTGATTGCAGAAACTGCAGTTTTCACACATATCTGGCCTGCCTGATTTGGGGGTGTGGGCTGGGGGCAGAGGAAAGGGGTCTGAAGGCAAAGAATGGTTGTCACTTTTCTGTAAGGAGCTGAATTTACTTTCAGAGAGACCTGGCGCCCTCAGCCCCTCGGCGTGTGTTCTCGCAGGACTGAAGCCAAGAGGACACCAAGAGCCAGAGTCCCCAGGATGGTCTTGCAAGCACTGAACACCCACGAGGCTGCCACACAGTGTCCTAGTAAAATGGCACAGGTCACGCCACAGCCCAAAGCCACCTCACACCGGAGAAGGGGCGTGGGCGGCCAGGCTGGGCACACACCGGCGTGGTGTAGGCCCAGGAGCCTCAGACACAGGTTGTCTCTGGCTGCAGCCTCCTAGCCAGGCTGTTTGGTTAGCAGACTTGAGCCACTCTGATGGGAGCTGACTTCCAAGTAGTGGATGGAGCAATATTTACTCACAAATATTTAGAATTGGAGACCTTTGCTTCACCCTGATCTATCCACAAGGTTAAACTGCAAGATTTCAAGCCAAATAACCAAGCATTTTATTCAACATTTGATTCAACAACAGAAAAACTGTTTTCACAATGGCTGTGGATAAATGAAAGAAGAAAAAATTTCTCTTGGTTTGAAATGGTAGTTAGTCCTGAACTACAAGTAATCTATGTGCTGATACATATGTCACATAATCTTAAAATAAGCAAGTACACTTTTGTAATCAGAAACAGTAATTTTACTATGGGCTTTTAAATGAATATGAATAATGAATATTTGTTAGAAAACAAAATTCATAATCCATTAGAAAATTGGGATTATTGTGCTAGGAAAAATTGAACTCAAAGAGTAGTAAAAGTATAAGAAAAAATGCATCAATCTTTCTCCAAGTACATTTTTATAAGGAAAATACAAAAATGACTCTTGGTGTTTTTCTTCCTGAATATTATCCTTCTTATTCTACAAAAGCAAACTGAATTCACATACTGTAATAATTGTTCTGTATGTGTATTTTCATGATTCTGTTAATCTTCTCAGCCAATGAAGTGGAATGAGTTTATGTCGATAAAGAACTTGAAAATGAAATGTGTGTCTTATTTCCAAAGCTGCAGGTTACAGCAGGGGTCAGTAATCTATGGGCTGTGGACCAAATCCAGCCTGCCACCTGTTTTAGCCCTGCCTGCCAGTGAAGAATGGCTTTTGCATTTCTTAATTGTTGAAAAAAATCTAATGACCAATATTTTGTTACAGGTGAAAATTGTATGAATTGCAAATTTCAGTGTTGTCCACAAATGGATTGATAGGAATACAGTCACACCAGTCCTTCATATTGTCTCTGGTTGCTTCCGTACAGACAGCCAAGTTGAGTAGTTGTGGCAGAGCATACAGCCCATCAGACCTAGGGTAGTTATTACCTGGTCCTTAACCCATGTCCTTCCCCACCTCTGAGGAAAGGTCACGGGATGCTTGTTCCGGGCATTCAGAGCAGTGAGTAATCATATGCCCATGCCGAAAATTATGAGCTTTATATAGGTGTGAACCTGACCTTCTGATATGAATAAAGCTCACTGATCGGTGTGAAGCCATCAAGAAATCTTCCCTTCCCAACTCACACTGTGGGCAAAATCTTCCAACTCTGGCACAAATAACATTTCAGTGTTACTGAGGAGTCAGTCTTGAAAAGCAAGAGAGACATTCTCAAGGAGCCCCTTCAGGTAATAGAAATTCTTAGTGCACTTAGAGTTGGCTGCACGCAGAAGAACTCTAAGTGCACACACTTTGCAGGCTGAGTGTTTGTGCACATCTCCTCAGAGGTGTGGGTAATGGGACAAGAAAACCCTCTTTAGTCTTTGGGAATGGTTCTTTCAGTGTCCAGTTCTCAGTGCAATTTGGTAACAGCAGGTAGCAATGACTCTGAGGACCTGGATCCATTTGGATCCATGGTCCCTCCAGTTAACGCTAGCAAGTCCCTGCGTTTAGAACAGGAACAATGAAGGAGAGGAGCTTGCCTGCCTTTTTCACATGTGACCTGATCTCGGTGAATCAGTTTGGAGGACATCAGTGCTTTACTCCCTCCCAGGGGCGAGCTGTGGCTGCTTCCGGTTTGCTGACCTCAGGCTGCACCCCAGGAGCTGTTTGTGTCTTCTCCAGCCTGCCCAGTCCTGAGCACGTGGTGCCCCAGGAGCGGGCCTGGGTGCTAGACACAGGGAAGACGGCACGTTGGCTCATCCAGAGACCTCAGCACTAGGCCTGGCTGCAGCACTGCACACGGGTGGGGCACTGCTTTCTGGTGCCGAGTCCACCTCCCTGTGTGAGGTGTGTCTCTGACGGCCAGCACCTGACAGGGCCCAGAGATGGCTATGTCCTTGGACAGCAGGATCTGCAATGAGACTGCAATGTGGAGGCCAGCTGGGTCTTCCAGGAGTGCTATGGTGTCCTAAATGTGGTTCGGTGGGCGTGAGATCCGCATGGATGGCCACGTCTCAGATCAAGGCTGCCCAGACCACACATGGCCCGATTCCCACCTAGGACAAATCTCCCATGGGAGGTGGCACCTGGGTGCTGTGTCCTGCTCACTGGGACGTGTCAGCACAGGGCATCCTCTCAAATCAGCGCCCCTGAGAGGCCAACAGGTTTCCGGGCAGGGAATAGATCCACAGACAACTAAGTTTTGGAAATATTTAAGTGAATAATATTACACAAATCACTTTTCTGTGCTATTTCTCAGTCTGTAGAACATGGCTAAGGGCATGAAGCATCTCTTAGAGGACAATCATGAGGAAATCTCCCCAATCACCAACAATCCCACGGCATGAAATACAGAGAATGCTGCAGTGGAGTGAGATGTTTTCCTCTAAGTAGCAACCAAGATTTAGCTGAACTAGTAGACTCAGATGTTATAAATGTGGTGGGTCTTAATGGTTTTCTGACTAAAAGTTTTCAAACTGTGGACAGTCCTTCGACCTGGCCAACATTGCAACTTGGCAATTTCGTGTGCTTATCTGTATTTTATAGTATATACTATGATTTTTTAAAATACATTTCTTCTTTGATTAATAATTAATAATTTGCTTTAAATCACTAGCGAATCTGTAGAACTTATTATTCCTGGTATAGGAGAGGCTGGGATATCTGTGCCCGAAAGAAGAGGTCATCTACTGGGGAGGCACAGACCCCTCACAGAAACACCTGCCTCATCCTCACTGCTGCTGGGTCAGAATGTCTCCTGGCTCTCTCGGCAATCTCCACTCTCTTTGTGGTGGACTGGAAGACTCTGAATCATTGTCTTTTCGGACGACAGAGGCCTCAGTCTGACCGAAGCACACATGGTTTAGCTGCCTCCTGGCTCTCTACTTGGCTGTAGGTAGGGTCAGTGGGGGGGGGGGGCTGGAAGGTTCAGGAGCCACATGACATCGGTGTCATTTGAGCAGAGCCAGAACAGATGTGAAAGAAGTCCTTGGGGGTCTGAGCGGGTGGAGGACCAAGCATGATGAGAGCCCCGGTCTGCGAGCCAGTGAAGCCCGAACGTCAGTTGCTAATATGAGGAAACCCATGAAGCACCTAGTGGACGTGACCGAGGCATTATTTAATCCAGATGTTAAAGTCTAGGTTCAGTTAGGACCGATGTGAGGAGCCCCAGGTTGTAAAGATAATGAGAAGGGGAAGAGCGCATTTAGGAATAAATAATCTGTATTTAGTTAATTTGTTGCTAATTGACTAATAAGTGGTTCATTACTGACTGTGCCATACATTGGAGCTTCCAAGGTAAAACACACATGTTCCTTCTTCCAGGAGTTGGTGGACGGTTGGAGGAGGAGATGACTAGAGGCGTTGTGTGCAGTGTGACAAGTTCCAAGGGGAGATGTGAGGACAGGTTGCCCCTGCATGCAAGATGAGAGGCAGCTTGAGGACTGGAGAAGGCTTTCCGGTAGGAATCAGGTCCTCCAGCATCGGAAGGGTCCCAGCTGTGCACAGAGGGGCAAGGGAGGCGGGCACAGAGTGCTGCTTGAGAGGACAGTGTGAGAATGTCTTCAGGAGAGTGACACCGATGGCCAAATTCTTTTGGGCAACAGGAAGTAACTCAGGGCGACTACAGGGCCGTGTTTGGGAGAGAAGGGGCAGATGCAGCAGGGAAACCAGGGGATGCGGCAGCCAGTGATTAAGGCTCTGTCACCACAAATTCTCTGCAAGCACCACAGGGCGCTCTCGGGGATTTTAGGCAGAGAAGTAACAGGAGGGTGGCAAGTTTCAGAGAGTCAGCCTAACCTGACGATGATTTGGTTTGTTGTGTATGATCCGAACAATTAGAGACAAAAGAATTGGAGGTCGCAGCAGTGCACGGGAAATGTGATTGACTACAGCCAGGGGGCGGGGCTGAGCGAACAGGCAGATTTCAGACCACCAGAAAGTAAACTGGACAGAGCACAGTGACCGAGGGGAGCGGAGATTGGGGGTGTGCCCTTGGGAATTAACAGCTGAGGTGGTGTGGAGCTGGGGAGGGCAGCGATGGAGAAAGGCGCAGGAGGCCAGCGGAGAGGGTTGGCAGCGACTCTCAGATCTCCCGGGATGACACAAAATGGGACAGAGATCCAGTTAAGCGACCTGGGTTTCAAATCCTCGGAGCAGGCGTGACTCAGCATGCGGCCCGCAGGGGACAGGGACGAGGGGTTGGAGAGGTTTGGACCACAGGAGCCAGTGGTGTGGGCAGGAGCATGGGCGTGAGGTCCTGGCGTGCAGCAAACACTAAGCCTTCTTCTGGAGGGACAGCCTGGAGCTGTGTCCTCGGGAAAGTGCGTCTCACAGGGGAAGCCAAAGCCAGCAGTCGGAGGCATTCGTTGCTGAGACCAAGAACACCGAAAAGCTTGTGTGGGATGGAGCAGAAGCGTGGCCAGAGGATGCAGAGTGCTTCCCAGGGAGGAAGATGCCAGGGAGCTGAGCCTTTGGTAACAATGCACATTTGGTCTGGAGGATTTATAGGTTCTTGCATCTGTCCTACCTAACGAGGCACCGCACACTCAGAGGATGGAAGGGACACAAACACACTGCTACAGTGCCTGAGTTCGGCCAGCCAAGAGCACGACGCACACGGCCAGCACCCGAGTGTAGGCAGGCGCGAGTCTGCCAGAGCCTGTTCAGCGACTCCCAGTGCTGCCGCTCGCTTCCAAGAGGGCATCGGCCCAGCCGTGCGCCCACCGGGGCTCTGTCTGATCCCCCCTTCCCTCCTGCATCCACCTGAGCTCACCGCAGTCACCGGCAAGCCCAAGGCACTCCCATGTCCAGGTCTTCAGCGCACTCGCGTCTGCAAAGCCCTTGCCATGCAGGGCACGTGTCTGCAGTGCAGAGCGAGGCCGTGTGGGGTGGACGCATCAGTCCGTGCACCCCAGGGATCCCCAGATGCCCTGGAAGAGGTGCGAGTGGAGCTGGACGAGGCAGGAGAGGGCGAGTCCCAGGGGACCAAGCCCTGGAGAGGCCGGGCTTCCAGTTGCAAGGTGAGTCCTGAGGTTTCAGATTCTTTAATTTCTGCGTTATTAGTACAGGTTTGCAGTCTGTGCCATTTACAGTCAACTTGGGGAGTGGTCACACGTACACACCACCGGTCCCCCACTCAGGTCCCCTTTTCATTCTTATGGATAGGTCTAATCTTAGCCCCTGTCCTGGCATGTAATGTGTCCATCTACTGAGGTTATTAGGTTCCTGCACACACTGTGTCTTTATTCTACTTCTTTCTCCTTCCTCCCCCTCACCTCTCACCCTTGTTCCCTCGGTCCCCTTCCCCATTGGAAGAGACTCATCTCCTTGTCCCTCTCTATCCATCCTGCATTATTCTCTTCATCTGTACTTCTCCTCGCTCAAATGAGAGATACCATATGGTATTTAAACCTGTATGTCTGGTTTATTTCACCCAACATATTTTCCAGGTGCATCCATTTTCCATTAAATGTGTCAAATTTGGCATTCTTCATAGCCAAGTAGTATTCTATTATCTATAGATACCACATTTTCAGTATAGAGTACTGCTTTATATTTCAGTATAGAGTATTTTCAGTATTTTGCTTCCAGGATTTACAAATTGTGCTGCTATAAACATTGCTATGCAAGCATCACTGTAGTATGATGGCTTAAACTCTTTGGGGAAGATACCTAGTGGAGGGATAGCTGGGTCATGTGGAATTTCCATTTTCAGTTCTTTGGGAAATCTCCATACTGATTTCCATAACAGTTGTACTAGTTCACATTCCCACCAGTAATGCAGGAGGGTTCCTTTCTCACCACAGCCACACCAGCATTTGTTATTGTTTGATTTCATAATGATGGCCATTCTTTCTGAAGTAAGATGACATCTTGGCATTGTCTTAATTTGTATTTCTCTAGTGACCGCAGATGTTGAACATTTTTTCATATATTTAGTGACCATTTGTAGTTCTTTCTCTGTGAAGTATCTGTTCATTTCTCTTGCCCATTTGTTGACTGGGTCTTTAATTTGAGGTAGTTTAATGTTTTTGAGTTCTTTGTGTAGTCTAGATATTAATCTTCTGTCTGAGGAGCAGCTGGCAAATATTTTCCCCATCCTATCGGTTGTCTCTTCACACTACTCATTGATTCACACTACTTATTTGCTGTACAGAAGCTTTTTAGTCTGATATAATCCCATTTATTGATTCTTGCTGTTATTTCTTGTGCATTAAGGCTGTTTAGAAAACCCTTTCCTATGCCTACATCTTCAAGTGTTTTACCTATTTTATGTTCCGGTAGCAGGAGGTTTAATATTTCTGTTTTAATGCTCAGATCTTTGATCCATTTTGGTTTTAATTTAGTACATGGTGAGCACTAAGGGTCAGTTTCAATCTTCTGCATACAGATAATCAGTTTTCCCAGCTCACTTGTTAACTAGGCTATCTTTCCTCCAACGTCTGCTTTTGGTCCCTTTGTCAAAGATAAGATAGTTGAATGCGTCTGGAGAAGTTTCTGTGCCCTCAATTCTTGATCCACAGGTCTGTTTTTGTTCCAGCACCATGCCGTTTTTATCACTATCGCTTCGTAGTATAGCTTGAAGCCACATAATTCTATGCCTCCTGCTTTGTTCTTGTTCCCCAAAATTACTTTTGCTATTCTGGGTCTCTTCTGGTTCCGTATGAATTTTAGGATTGTTTTCTCCAGATCTGTAAAGTATGCTGCTGGTATTCCGATTGGGACTGCACTGAGTCTGTGTAACAGTTTGGGAGTATGGCCATTTTGACAATATTGGTTCTACCTACCCAGGGGCAGGGGACATCTTTCCATGTTCTGATGTCCTCTTCACTCTCCTTTTTCAGAGTACTGCAGTTTTCCTTGCAGAGGTCTTTCACTTCCTTGGCTGGTTTGATTCCTAGGTACTTTACTCTTCTTGAAGCTATTGTGAATGGTATTGTTTTCACAGTTTCCTTCTCATCCAGTTCATTATTGATGTACACAAATACTAATGATTTTTTGTGTTCATCTTGGATCCTGCTACATTGCTGAAATGGTTATTAATTCTAAGTCTTTTGGTGGAGTTCTTTGGGCCTTCTATGTAGAGTATCATGTCATCTGCAAATAATGATAATTTGAGTTCTTCCTTTCCTATATATATCCTTTTTACTTCTTTTTCTTGAGTAGTTTCAAGTACTATGCTGAATGGAAGAGGTGAGAATGAGCATCCTTGTCTTGTTCTTGATTTTAGGGGGAATGTCTTTAGTTTTCCCCCCATTTACTATGATAATGGCTATGGGTTTTTCATAAATAGCCTTTATCATATTCAGGTATGGTCCTTCTATACCTGTTTTGTTAGGGTTTTTCATGAAGGGAATGTTGGATTTTCTCAAAAGACTTCTGCATCTATTGGTATGATCATATAGTTTTTTTACCTTGCTTCTATTTATGTGATGTATTACATTTATTGACTTAGATATGTTGAACCATCCTTGCATCTCTAGTATGAAATCTACTTGGTCTTGCTGTTTGATCTTTTTGATAATATGCTGCATTTTATTTGCAAATATCTTGTTGAGGATTTTTGCATCTATGTTCGTTAAGGGGATTGGTCTGTAGTTCCCTTTTTTAGTTGGTTCTTTATCCAGTTTCAGGATCAGGGTGAAACTGGCTTCCATAAATGAATTTGGGAGTGCTCCATTGCTTTCAATTGCTTTGGAGAGTTTGAGGAGTATTGTTCATATAATATCCTTTAAGGTTTTGTAGAATTCAGCAGTGAATCCATCAGGTCCTGGGCTTTCATTAGTTGGTAGATTTTGTATTACTGTGACAACTTCATTGCTTGTTAGTGCATTGTTAAGCATATTTATTTCTTCTTGGGTTAGTTTTGATAGTTTGTATGTGTCGAGAAATCTATCCATTTCTTCAGAATTTGCCAATTTGTTGGAATATAATTTTTCAAAGTGGTTACTGTTTTCAGAATTTTGATAGTGTCTGTTGTGACTTTACCTTTTTCATTTCTAATTGCATTGGTGTGCATCTTTTCTCTCTTTCTCTTGGTGAGTATGGCTAAGGGCCTGTCTATTTTATTTATTCTTTCCGAGAACTCTGCTCTTCCATTCATTGATTTTTTTTTACTATTTTTAGAGTCTCAATTTCATTGATTTCTGCTCTCATCTTTATAATTTCCCTCTTTACTTTAGGTTTGGGACTGGCTTGTTGTTGTTTCTCAAGAACCTTAAAATGTTTCATAAGGTTGTTTATTTGAGTTTGCTCTGTTTTCCTAATGTGAGCATTAATTGTGATGAATTTTCCAAAGCATCCCAGAGGTTTGGGTAAATTGTACTATCATTGTCATTAATTTCCAGATTAAAAAAAAATTTCTTCTTGGTTGTTAAGGATTTTCAGAAGCTTTGCCCTTTCCAAAATTTCTCCTCTTGTTGATTTCTATTTTCATTGGACCATGGTCTTATAGTGTGCATTGGGTAATTTCTATTCTTTCATATTTATATAAGCAGGCTTTGCAGACTAGCATGTAATCTATTTTGAAAAAAGTATCATGTACTACTGAAAAGAATGTATATTCTGCTTTGATGGATGAAATACTCCCTCATCTATTAAGTCTATATGTTCAAGGATGTGGTTGAGCTCTGATATTTCTTTATTGTTTTTTTATTGACCTATCTCTTTGCAAAAGTGGGGTATGATTCCATTAGTGTTTATTTGATTTTTAATTTTAGCAGTTCTTGTTTTATGAAGATAGGTGTTCCAGTATTTGGTACATACATGTTTATCAATGTTATCTCCTCTTGTTGGATTGCTCCCTTAAATAGTATATAGTGACTTTTGTCTCCTCTAATCAGTTTTGGTTTGAAGTTTACCATGTCTGCTATTAGAATTGCTACCTGATGTTTTGGAGGTCCTGGTTTATGAAATATTTTTTTCTATCCTTTTATTTTTATTCTATGAATATCTTTTTGGATTATATGAGTTTCTTGAATGCAACAGACTGTTGGATTCTGTTTTTTTATTTTTTTATTTTTGTTTTTTTCATTATTGCAAAAAAGAATTTTAATTTTTAATCTTTAGTTTGATTTAAACATTGCTTTTAGTATGATGCTGACACCAGCTGTGCAGAAAGGGATCTGGAGAGATGTTCATAGCAGCACACACCTGAGGCTCTTCTTCAGTTCTGGAGGTTCCAGAGCAGCCAATATTGCTTCATCAAACACATTCTCTAGGCCTTTCCGTGTGAGTGCAGAACACTCCACATACTTGACAGCCTTCAGATCTTGCACCAGCTTTTCAGCAGTCTCTGGAGTGATAGGTTTCTGTTTGTCCTTGGCAAGTTTCTCAATAGTAGAGGGGTCATCTCTGAGATCAGTTTGGGTCCCAACAAGCAAGAAAGGAGTCTTTGGAAAGTGGTGAGTTATCTCAGGCACCCACTTTTCTTTCACATTTTCAAATGAGGATGGAGAGACCACTGAAAAACAGACTAGAAATACATCTGTTTGTGGATAACTCAATGGTCATAGTCTGTCATAATCCTCTTGTCCTGCAGTATCAAAAAGCCCAAGAGTATATGGCTCTCCACCAATCATAACTATGACTGCATAGTTGTCAAAAACGGTTGGTACATATCCAGATGGAAATTTGTTTGTTGTATAAGATATCAGGAGACATGTTTTACCAACAGCACCATCGCCCACAACAACCTGCTTAATTGTCTGCATTGTGGAAATAGTTTAAATATTTCAGATTTGATGTTGACCTCGGCTTCTCTGCCAGGGCATTGGCAGCAGTGCCGGATTCTGTTTTTTTATTCAGTCTGACAATCTGTGTCTTATAATTGGAGAGTTGAGGCTGTTAACATTGAGAGATACTACTACTGAGATGTGTTGCTTATTTACTATCATTGCCTTCTTTATCTGTTATTGAAGCCTTTGTTTTTCTTTTCTTTTTCAAAATTTTATTTTATCGGTACATTTTAGGCATACGACATGACATTCATCATTGGAAATTTGAACCTTTACATAATCTCTCTTGGTTCTTATTTTTCCCCCTTTCCCTGTTCTCCCTTCAAACCCCTCCATACCTCCCTATTTACGAAGACTTTGTTTCCATTTTTCCATTTTCTCATATTAATTCCATTCCCTTCTTTCCTCTCCCCTACCCCTCCCACTTCCCCTTCCCCTTTACCCCTTTTCTTCCTATTTCACATTATCAATTATACCTTTTAGTCCTTATTTACACTTTCATTTTCTCACACTAGAGAAACTATTTGGTATTTACACGTGTGTCCTATTTATTTCACTTAAGCCTATGGCCTCGATATGCATCCATTTAGCTATAAATATGTCTAGTTTCTCATACTTTATGGCTGAGTAGTACTCCATTTTATATAAAAACTACATTTTCTTTATCCAGTTTCCAGTTGGTGGGCATTTGGGCTGTTTCCAAGTTTTAGCTATTACAAACTGTGCTGCTAGGAACATGGGTGCACATATATCACTGTGGTATGATTCTTTTAATTCTTTGGGGAAGATTCCCAGCAGGGGAATAGCTGGGTCAAATGGGAC